>CABFPE010000940.1:48004-65259 GCA_900660155.1 Hofstenia miamia | reverse complement strand
TTAGCAACTAGAGACACACTATTAGCACCTTGACAAGCTTGGATCAATTTGAGGATGCCACTTCAGCATGATGCCATGTGAATTGGTTGCCATTAGAGGATACTTCTTAGTGAAGTATTTTTCTCTATCTTTATTGAACTGGTGAACTACCAATGTTCTGTTTTCTGTTGGAATGTGGGTCACTCTCTACAATGGTAACCTTTGCAACCTTCTATGTGTTATTTGAGTTACCTAGTACTACTGGAGTAGTCAGAGCTCCCCCATTATTCTACACTTTTGATATTAAATATTAAAATTTCAGTGAAATGGCTTTAAAATTCATGGAATTACATTTTTTTTTTCTATTAATGCCATATGGTATCATTGGTCATTCTCCCCAGTATGCCATATTTGTAATGTCAAGTCACATGAAGAAGCGACAAATATTGATGATTGCTTTACCACTATATCAGGGCATGTGGTTCATAAACCTACTTATTTAGAAGACTATATAGATGAAGTTTAATGTGTAGTAATATTTGCAAACTCTTGTTACTTTGCTTTGTAAATATTTATAAATATGAATTTGATTTGTATCTGTACAATCATCTTTCAATTACTATTCATCTTTTAGATTAAATAAAAGCAGTGTTTATCATATTCTCAATGTTACTACTATTTACAACAGTACCAACCTGTAAGCAGTTGTGAAAAGGTATCAAGTCCATTTTTCAATTGGAATATATTGATTCAAATCCAATTTGTTCAAAAATGATATTTCTAAAATTTCTTAGGTTAATGAGCTTGAGTTTGTGGAAATTTATGCCACAAATGATAAACCTATTGAAATTGTTGGAAGAAAATGCTATAATATATCTCTCATAATTTTATCTGTAAGTGTTGCAAATTAATGAAATCAGTTGAACATATGGAAAGGTAAGGCTATGAAATAAATATGTTAAGGTAACTATATAAATATAAGAAATGTAGAATTTAAAATAAAATTCAATAATTGAGCCAACTGGATTTGAACCAGTATTTCTCAGTATACAGCATTTTCAGTAAACTGAGTGTGATACTGTAGAGTGACTCAGGGCCTACTTTTTTGATTGTAATATTTTGGCACTCTGGAATAGTGTTGTGTCTTTTTGATGTTTTGATTTCCTGATTTGCTGCTATCTATTTGTATCAATTTCTTTTAATCAACTATTTGAATTTCAAGTGTATTTATTTGATAGTGTTAGTATTTGTACCCTCAACTTTGTAATGGAAATTGTGCTTTGAAATTGTAAGCAATTCAGGTAATAAGTTATAGATTTTTGTAATAAATATTTGAGACACTGCAGTGAAACACACAATAAATTTGGCTTCTGTCTACTGCATTTAATCTTTTCAATTTATTATCTATTAACCCCCTTTAGATTCATTGTTAGAGGCTTTTTGTAATGATAATTATTGCTTAAGATCTGGCGACAATTCAGGAGGAAACTGCACTGGGTCTAGGGTGACAAATTGCTCTTTAACAGTGACAGCCTGAATTGTGGCCACTTTAGGTTATGATTATGTGTAGGGAATAACATCTTTTCTTTGATCTGTTCATACATACACATAATAGTTTACACTTTGCAAATATACTATGCTGTTGGTGAATGTGAATGCACAGCAATTACATGCCTTTTACTTATTATTTATTTACATGAGCTGAGATAAGAGAACTCTGAGATAAATTGTTTATTGAGCTAGGAATTAATACTTGAGACACACAATAAGCACCTTGGCGTGTATTGATGGCTTCATAAGATATGGCTTCAGTGTGATGCCATGTGAATTGGTCTCTGCTGAAGTTCTTTTTGGAATGGAATTTCTCTAATTGTTAGGCAAAATCAATGAACCACTAATGTATGTTTTCTGTTGGAATGCAGGTCACTCTCTGTGATGGAATACTTTGCAATCTAAACTCTTGAGTTACCCAGTACCACTAGAGTAGCCAAAGCTCCCCCATGATTCTACATGGTGACCCTGACGTGATTCTAGAAAATTAGGGTGTCAGTTAAACTTTCTACTCTACTCTGTTGAAGTGTGCAGGCAAATGATGCCTGGAGATATATTCTGATTGTGAAGCTTGCATATTTACTGAAGAGGAAATCTGATTTTCACCTGGTGATTGTGACATAGTGCTGAACCATACTGTTTCTATATCATACCTGGTTTTGTTCTTTCTCTTTGGTGTGAGCCAGCTGGGATACTTGTTTCCCCTGGCCATGAATCAACTTCACTACCAATCAATGCATAACTTTGCCTCTTGTGTTATTTTTACTGCAGTTCTGTGCTTTTGAAGCTGTCACCAAGCTCTGACATTATTCTTACTTGTTTTGGTTGTTACCTTGTTGTAGTCTTGTTCTCCTAGAATTTGGATTTAATAGTATACCCTACTCTCTGTGCTGTTACTGTTAGCAGTTTTTGTTTCTCCTAACCTGGATGGAATCCCTCTCAAATTTGTTGGAATTGTTTTCTGAATTTTTCTTACTGTTTTCTTGTTGTTTCTTTTTGCTAAATGGAATTTAGTGGTTTATCTCATAATGGGACTCCCACTCAGGGTCTCCCCAGTGTGAGTGTTAGCAGCCTGAATGTTGCTCCTCACACCATTGGAATTAGTTCTATTGCTTCTCCCTTGTCATTTGATCCTTACTTCATTCTCCTGTGGACACTGCCATCTCCAAAAACTCAGAACTCTGAAATTGATCAACTTTATGCTGCCTTGGCCAAAGAAACTAGCTGATGCCTTGCTTGTGAGCAACACCTAAATTCACTTCAAGCTAAAATGCAGGAACATGCCCAAGATACTCAATTGAGGGAGCACCTTTTCATTGATTTGATTAACACTCTGGAGATCCAGTTCCAGACCCTGGCAACACCTCTACCTACTTCTCTGCTGTGGCAGAGCAGCCTGCCTTGTTCATCACTTCCCCAGTCTAGTCCTTTCAAGTATATCACTCACAGTGTTCTCCAAGATGTGCTGGACAATTTCTCTGAACATCTTTCAGAGTAAGTCTCTGAAATAATTTCTGCCCACCTTCCAAGCAGCCCCATTGTCTCCACTTCTACACCATTTTACAATGCAATTCATTACCCCATTACCACTTTCACAGCTGGAGAGCTGACCTTCACAGTCTGTCCTGACTCAGGTTCCCATGCTAACCATGATTGCCACTCTAATTTTGTCTGCACCTAGTGTGACCATTTTGCCTCCTGCACCTGTAAACAACTGTGTTACCCCTACTGGTGTGACTCCAACTACTCCACTGCAGTCATGTGACTTTTCCACATCTGCTCTCAAGAGTGGCCCTCACTTTACTCAGTCAATCCTACCCATGACTGCTGCTGGAGCTGATACTGCAAGCCTGTTTAATCGTCATTCAATATTACCTAAATTCACCAGAAAGATTAATGAGATCTTTCAATCTTTTGAAGAATGGTTCTTTCTCTTCAAGCTAACCATACAGCAGTACAAAGCTACCCAGTACACTGCTGTCACTCAATTCCCCACCTACCTTCAAAGTATCATGTAAAATCAGTACATGATGTTAGATTGGGATATGAATTCTAGTTATCCATTTCTTATTGGATATTTTTAGTACCATTATAAGGCCCCTGTATCAAACATCAGTACAAAACACTATTTTGTGATCTCTTGTTCAAAAAAGGTGATGAGGTTCACATGTACTTCACACAAGTAGAAAGGCTGTTTCATTTAAGCAAGCTCACTCCTGAATATTAGAAGCACAATCTTTGTTCATACATTTGATGAGGCTTCCTGCCTAACATTCAAAGTTGCCTTGAGCTTAAGTGTGACCCTGAGGATGATCTCAGCTTAATTATCCACAAGACCATAGGCATCATATACATGCTACACAACACTACTCATATTGATAAGGATGCCAGAGATCTAAAAGCTGGTTCTTCTCTATCAAAGTCTCCTACCTCTTCAAGCACTGTTGCTTCCATCATGAAAATAGAACTTGAGCATACCTGTTGCTTCCATTGCAGTCAGAAAGGGCACACTAAATCTCAGTGCCAAGCAGTTATTCATCTAGTTGCCAATGGTGAAGGCTTCATCATTGATGAACATAGAGACCAGGAATGTCCTCTCAAGACACCTGATGGCTTGATTACCAAGTCAAACTAGTCAAAGTGCTGCCTCCTAGAAAATTTGTGCACAATGTTCTGGTAATCCCTTTGCTGTTGCATACGAACATAATCCCATTCAAAATAAATGGATCCCTGGTAAATGTCACCATTGATACCAGGGCCTCAGCCTTGATCATAAGCAACTCCTGTTGCTCTAAGTTGTGTTTGTCATGAAATGACTTACTTCCATCTACTGCTCATCTGCTGGATGCCTGTAGAAATCCCCGCTCACTCAAAGGTTGCATACTGAACCTGGAGTTACACATTTGGCAGGAGCTATTCATAGTTGATTTAATTGTCATTGATACTTGCAGTCAACCACTTCCATATAACATAATCTTGGGAAATGATTTTCTCTAGCAGAATTTGTGCATTATTGATTATGGTAATAATACCATCTCCATCAGAGAAAGCAAATGTCACAAGAGCTTAACACTGTCCCCAGCCAAGACATCTCTCTGAGCTTTTCTGAATGTGTGATCATGGTGCCTCATCATTGGCAACGTGTTCCTGTCACCACTGACTCTGCTTACACTGGAGACATTATGATTTCTGGATTTAAGCAAAAACGCTTTTGTGGAATTAACTTCTCCCCTGATCTCTGTCTTGTCTCTAAAGGAAAAACATGTGTTAATGTTCTAAATAGTTCTGATTCTTTAGCTACAATAGATCTGTCTCAACTAAGGCTCATTGCAATTCTGGTTTGTCTGGAATTCCAAGCTGCCCTCACCAATCTTAATGGCCATCCATGATCTGGTGGAGCTGAGTGGAAACACTCAGATCCCCTTGTTAATGAGCAGACGCATCTGCATCTTAGTACTCAGGAGTGCAAGTTGCTTTCCTATCTGCTCTGACAGCATTATGAGGTCTTTAATTATGCTCAATCAGTGTTGGCCAGGTTGTTGGAGAACAGCACTCCATCTTAACCAAGAACAATCATCCAATTTGCTTGCCCATCAGGAGAGTACTGGAAAACCTCTGGGAAGAGTATGAAAAGATCTTAAGTGACCTCATAGAAAGTGGCATTATCTGAGCTAACAATAGCCCCTATGTGGCTCCCACTGTCTTCATTAAACAAGGCAACAAGAACTGACTCTGCAATTGACTTTGGAAGCTTAACAATGTTACAGTAAAGGATGTGTACTGACTCCTGCACAATGAGGATCTTCTTTACAATGCTAGTTGATACAAGGTATTCAGCTGCCTCAACCTGTGCAAAGCTTACTGGCAGGTGCCAATGAAGCCTTATGACATTTTGAAGACTGCCTTTATAAATCCCTATGGCCTCTTCAAGTGGAAGTATATGGCTATTGAGCTCTGTGACATTCCAGTGCTATGTTACCCATGTGCTTAGAAATGGTGCCAACATACTTGAGCTGGCAACACTTTCTATGAGCACCTGGAAAGGCTTGGACGCACCCTCAGCTTGTTATACAAGTCCTGCCTCTAAGTCCATGGGAATAAGTGTTCTCTATTGCAACCTCATGTCACCTTTCTCAAAAGAATTCTTGCACCAGGTTTTATCTCCATCAAGAATGATGCAAAAGACCATCTTGATAAAATCAAAACTCCTTGTTCTCATAAGGATGTGCAATGCCTTATGGGATTCTTGAATTACTATGGTGCCTTCATCTTGGAGTTAGCCAACAAAACCAAGCACATCTCCAACTTACTATGGCGCAATGTTGAATTTAAATGGAGCTGGGTCAAGCAGGAAGAACTTGACAACATTAAGAAAGAGCTTAGAAAAATACCAAGCCTGAACACACCACATTACTCAAAGGAATTCCTTATCAACTGTGATCCAAGTTCCATTGCTATCAGTGGCATGCTTAGTCAGATCATTGATGGGAAAGAGAGCCCCATCCAATTTATCAGCCACAAGCTCTGAAAGGCTGAGCAAAATTATGGCATGACTAAGTCAGAAATGCTAGCTTTAGTTGAAAGTCTGAAAAAGTTTCAGTTTGTCATTCAGGGCCACCAGTTCACTGCGTGCACTGACAACTCAGCACTGGCATGGCTGAAGAAATTCTCTGGGGACAAATCCAACATCATTGCCCAGTGGATTGAGTACTTGAATGATTTTATCTTCTCCATCAAACATTGTCCAGGGAGACTGCACAACAATGCAGACTATTCAACTGCTCTCCCTAGCTATGAGTGTGACCTCTGGAAACTGCCCAGAGAGAAAACACCTTTTGGGTTTATCCCATACAGTGACTACAAGTGTCTGCCTAAGATAAATGCAGACCAGCATGGAAACAATATCCTCACTATCTTAGTGAAGGAGGAGATTACTGAGGCAGAAATTGTACACCACCAATGCTATGACAAAGTATTAAGTAAGATCATTGCCAAGCTGAAAAAATGACAACTACATCCTCAGCCCCATTGCCAACAGGTATTTTCAGCACTATAATTGGAAATTGACTGATGCAGGCCTGCTTTACACATGGAGCCAAAATAGTCAACTGACAGTTCCTGAATACTTTTGAAGAGATCTGGTATGAAAAATCCATGAGAAAGGCCACTTAGGCATCATTCAAACAGAGTGAACATTCAATGCAAGATATGTAACCATCAGTATTAAAGCTGCTGGGCAGGATGTGATCAATAAATGCACTACTTGCCTGTTGCAGGGAACCAGACATTTTCTGAAACAGTGACCTGAGCTGCATATCAGAGCTGTGAATGTAGTGGTACATATGGACATTGAGAAGCTCTCTTGCAATGAGGAGGGGTACCAGTACCTCCTCATACTTATTGATCACTTTACCAAATATGCTCAAATCATCCCCCTTAACAGCACCACTGCCAAGGTTATTAGAGAGAAAGTGGTTCAGGAATGGGTCCTCAAGTTTGGGCCCATGGAGCATCTAATTTCAGATCTCAGCCCTCAATTTGAAAACCACCTTATGGAGAGCTTGATGAAGGAGCTTGAGATACTCCATGAGTTTACCACTGTGTATAACCACAGTCCAATGGAGTTGTCAAAAGACTTAACAGCACTGTTATCAAACTAATCTGAATCACCCTTGCCTGAGCAGCAGGCAAAAATTGGAAACACATCATTGAGGCAGTAGTGTATTTCTATAACACCATTGTGCATACCACTGCTAAGGTAAGACCCTTCAAGGCCATGATTGGCCAAGAGGCAAGTATGCCCCTCTCCATCATGTTTGTGGATTATAATGAACCAACATTGGAGAATTTTGTGAATCATATGTTGCATGAAATTCAAGAAGTACACTTAACTATCTTTTGAAACACTAATCAATCTGTTAACATCAATGGCGAAATTTCAATCACAAACTGTAAGGTGAGCCTCACAAGGTTGGTGACAAAGTTTTTGCATATTTTCCTGACCAGATCACTGACACAAATCAAGTACAGAAACTTGCTACAAACTGGCAGGGTCCATTTACTATTACAAAGGTGTTAGACCACCATAGATAACTTTTAAGTAATGGGAGAGTCACCCATTTCCAATGGCTCAAATCAGCTATCAAAGATATTAGCAATGTTGTCATTGACCCTAATAGTGAATTTTCACTTTTCAACAGCAGAGTAAATGAACTTGAGAATTATACTAACCTCACTGAGTGTGAGGAAGATGACCTCTCTGACGTTGATTACAATGATAACCTTGGTAATAGTAGCAACATTACTGCTACTTGTATTTTGAATAGACATAGGGTTAGGAACCAAGAGTATTTAGACCATTCAAATACCCAAGATTGGGAACTTAATTAATCTTTATGTTTAGGAACCAAGCCATATCAGGTGAAACAAACTGAGAACCAGCCACCTTCAAGGAGATGAGTGAGGCAAAGACATAACCCCTGCAATGAATGGAGCCAAGGTGACACCCCACATTGAGCAGAGGAGAGCATATCCCACAAGAGAGGAAGGACGCAGGAGGACTCAGGTAGCAGACTGTGTGACTACTTGGGTCACCAAATAGCCCCTTGGGAATCCAAGGAGTTGAGTAAGTACAGAGTGCCTTTTGCTAACTTAAGTACCAACACTAAAATGTCTTGTAGTGACTTGATAACCCCCTCTAGTCCCAGCCCTTCATCATGTGCCTCTACCAGCATTATGTCCTAGAGAAACAAAGAGTGGCAACAAACAATCTCTAAGGTAGGAGACAAAACTTTACATTTGTACTTTATCACAACCCCCAAAGCAGTTAGTTTTCTACATGAAAACTTATCAGAGGAGATGAGAAACAAATTATGTTGGACATACAACACCAAGAATCTCACATGTGCAGTGGACGTCATTCCCTTTATCATTGATGCAGAGTGTAGGCCCAAAATCAACACCATCATATACTACAACTCCAAAATGCACAGATGACTTAAGTTACCATACTGGCAAAGCACAGTCCACACAATGTTTGATGAGGATTTTAAAATAATGCACCTGTGCCAACTGCTGAGCAACAAGCATGCCATTAAGAAATTTGAGTGCATTAACATCTATTTTGAGAACATACTCATCATGTACTTTTTCTGAGTTGGTGAAGTTAACTAGCCCAAGGTAATGGAAAATATCAAAATAGTGTACAGGCCAGCAAAGGTTGAGAACATTCATCTGGTGATGTTTTTTTCAAAGAAGAATATCAGGATGAGATACCTGAGGAAGTCATTAACCTTCACTTCAGGATGTAGAATTTCACAATCCTCTACACTCACTACTATCATCCTACCAGTATGTATCAATTTGGTATCTTTTCAATAACCAAGCTAATCTACAGCAACCTTCTTTTGTGTAAGAAAATACCAACCCATCACCTTGCAGTTGACACAAGGCTTATCATAGATGCCATCACCCAATCACAAACTCTCAAAAATATCTTCCCTAACTGGCCTGTCTTGCCTTGGTTACAAACATGCACATTAGTTTTGTGTTCTCACAAAGCACCACAACTCTAGCTGAGATCAATGAAGTTTAGACTAATCTCAAGGCAGATAGAAACCCTGAGTCCATTTGGCCCACTATTAATACCTGCAGCCCTATGTCACAATACTCCTGATCTGTTGAGAGGCTTCTCATGGAGTTGCACATAGCCTACACCTTGCAAGACCACCAAAATTTTTCTGAACTTCTGTTCTTCCAGAAGTTTGTGCCACCTATTCAGGCTAGTGGAGCCATTTGGGTCTTGTCCATCTTTCTGACAGAGGATCTGCACATCAAACTGCCTCTTGATCAACACGCCTAAGAGCTCCTCACCAAGAAATGTATGCATGAGCTGGCCATTTGCCCCACAGCATGGAAAATTAAGAACTGGATTCTGCACTTGTGCTCTCCTCTGTCATCACCAGGCAAAACCAAAAAGGCCATAGAAAGGTTTGAGAAGTTTTATGCCTGCCTTATTGGTGCAAGTAGTCTATTGGGGCGCCTTTTGCCTCAGATGATAGTTAACCACTTGGGCGTTGCCTCACTGACCTCAACATTTTCTCTGAGACACACAACAAGTATATGTGGGGAGCCATGTCAGAGACAAAGTTCCTGTCTCTCAAGTTTGACAATGCACCACTCTGCACATGCCACCTGATCTACCATGATCCTGGGTCAACACAGTGATTTTTGGAATTAGTGGCCCACTATGATCTGCACACCAAGATGGAGATCCTATTCAACCTAGAGAAAATGAACTATCCAGAATGTGGGTATAACAAGCTCTCAGAGACATGGGGACAAGCCACCAGAGATAGTGAGATCATCCCCATCAAAATGATCAAGCAGACAATGCACTTGCCCAAGCAATTCTACTATAAGGAAGAACTATTAGCATCATCCACAGTTGACGTATCACCTGGAACCAAGGCACTTCTTGAAACCATTAACATGCTGAAGTTTTCTGGAGTCACAAGCTCTCCCATACCTACACCAGCATAGTCAATTACTGAGGACAAATGAATTCTGACCATAGAGCATCATCTTGATGAGTTTTCTGAAAAGCTCTCTATCACCAACCATGTCATCAAGCAAAACAGAAACAACAATGTATTGGGCTTAATGAAATGGTGTCTAACTGAAATGTTTACCAAAGAGGAATTAGTGCTTCTACAATTGCCTGGGTGACAAATAGCCTTGAAAATGGAATGTACCACATCCCACCTTTGAATCTCCAACTCTCAGATTACCAAACTCTGCAAGTGTGGACTCCACAGCACATTCTGGGACTCCATTAAGGAAGCAAAGATAAACTACCCTGTTACTATTGGGACCACAACATTACAAGAGAAAGTTGCACTAGACAATGTCAAAGACCATGTGGACAAACACAACTTGCAGTGTATTCCCCCTTGTGTAATGACCCCACTCATTCTACCATTATGGCATGTCAAGAAGGGGCAAAGGAAAGTCTCTGTGCACCTCTCTGATTCCATTAATTATGTCTCCACTGGGAGTACAAGGACACCAGAGACACCCTACTCAAGAATGGTAACCAAGAACCAATTTACATTGATGGTAAACTCATGATTAAGGACATTTTCCAGAAGGGCAACTGATCTCCACTCAGTTAATGAAAATCCATAACAAGATTAAAATGCTGGACCCCTGTGTTCTTATTTTATTTCAGGCATCCAGTAATTTGATGTGGATAAACAACATTGAAACTCTCACTTGCTACTATGACATCATGAAGCAAATTGAGATTATCACTATGCTGTGAGCAGAGGTTAGTGATCTAGAAGTGATGACTTTACAGCAGGTCAATGAGTATTGCTCCCTGTTTATGGATCACGCAACAGGCATGGGATTGCTAAGAGAGGTTTTCATCCACTTCTACCTGAACACCCAGATCAGTTTCAAAGATGCCCACACATTGTGCTCATGACTCACATGATAGTGCTGAAAGGCCTTCATCTTTATGAGAGGTTTTACAACAGGTTTACACAGAGGCTAAACAACTTAAGAAAGAATTGCCCAATTAGTGCCTGTTTACCAGAGATTGAGTCCTTCTGCCTGAGGTGTGAAGTGGTCCCATTGAGGGAGACTCTTATGCAGATTACCCAGTGACCTAGCTATGTTGAAGTTAAGTCTTGGGATGACATCCTAGCTGCAGAAATGATTGAGGACACACAAAAGCTCCTGTCTGGTCCCACAGTAAAACTCCTACTGCAAACTTAACTGGCAATGGGGGGTGTGTAGAGTCACTCAGGACCTACTTTTTTCATTCTTATTATTTTGTCACTCTGAAATATTGTTGTGTCTTTTTGACATTTTGATTTCCTGATTTGCTGCTATCAATTTGTATCAATTTCTTTTAATCAACTATTTGAATTTTGAGTGTAGTTATTTGATAGTGTTAGTATTTGTCCCCTCAATTTGAATTACATGTGATTGCTTGTTTTAACACAGTGAGGGAAATTGTGCTTTGAAATTGTAAACAATTCAGGTAATAAGTTACAGATTTTTGTAATAAATATCTGAGTCACTGTAGTGAAGCACACAATAAATTTGGCCTCAATCTACTGCTTTTGATCTTTTCAATTTATTATCTATTGTAGAATCGGTGGCTGGTACGAATTAGCTAGAAACTCGATTGACTCTGCAGAAGGTTTAATTAGTGTTCAGTACAGCCACGATTCCAAGAAACAGCTTAGATTAGAACATTTACAGATGTAACATTGGTAATTCATCCAAGTAACAGAACTACTTTTAGGTAAGGACCAAGATGACCAATTCCTATGGCTTCCAGCCGAAGCGGAACTTCCAGAAGTAAAGTGCTTAACCTATTGACTGGTGCTACCCTATCTGTCTCACTTGTTTAATTTCTATCTCAATTCGAACAAACAACCTACTTCTCATTTTCATTGTTATCTCTCAGCTAACTATTAAATAATCTGTAATTGCCAGATATTCGTGCTAGCCAACGGCATGGTATCATCACAGTGTTAGATCTTATAAGTGCATGTACGTGTTGAACTACTAACGAGAGATTTATTATTTCCTTATGCGTAGCCGTATACATAACTTAAAGAACCACAATTCGGACTGGAAAGATCAAAAGATCCCCAGGAGCAACTTGTCGCCCCATGCTAATGAAAGCACTCCCGAATTGTCGCCGATCTTAAGCAATAATTATCATTTAAAGTAATAAATAAATAAAAGATACAATGGTAAGAGTGGTAGTTAAGAGTAGACAAAGTCTATTGAACATTAGCTACAGTGTTCTCAGTTTTTATACAAAAAGATTCATTTTTACCTGCCTTTGTTTACACTAATTGATATTCAACGTGGTTTAACATGTCTGCAATAATTTTCCCTCGTAAATTAAATTTGAGCAAAACAAAGCACTGACGAGGGGACACAAAACTGATAGCAACAAAACTAATCTCGAAAAAGGAACGTCATAGTGACGTCAAAATACAGTTGATTTAGATCGAAATAAAAAGATATAAATAGCACTAAATTTCCCCGAGCGACTCTACACTATTAACCCCCTTTAGATTCATTGTTAGAGGCTTTTTGTAATGATAATTATTGCTTAAGATCTGGTGACAATTCAGGAGGAAACTGCACTGGGTCTGGGGTGACAAATAGCTCCTTAACAGTAACAGCCTGAATTGTGGCCACTTTAGGTTGTGATTATGTGTAGGGAATAACATCTTTTCTTCAATCTGTTCATACATACACATAATAATTTACACTTTGCAAATATACTATGCCATTGGCAAATGTGAATGCACAGCAATTATGTGCCTTTTACTTATTATTTATTTACATGAGCTGAGATAGATAAATTGTTTATTGAGCTAGGAATTAATATTTGAGACACACAATAAACACCTTGGCAAGTATGGATGGCTTCAGTGTGATGCTGTGTGAATTGGTCACTGCTGAAGTTCTTTTTGGAATGGAATTTCTCTATTTGTTAGGCAAAATGAGTGAACAACCAATGTATGTTTTCTGTTGGAATGCAGGTCACTCTTTGCTATGGTAGACTTTGCAACCTTTGATCTAAACTCTGGAGTTACCCAGTACCCCTAGAATAGCCAGAGCTCCCCTGTGATTCTACAATACCATTTTACTATGGCTCAATAACTAATAACATTATAACACAAAGAATAATAAGCTTGGTACACAACTCCTTCAAAGGCAACTGCATAATTTGTGTTGATGAACTACATATCCCATTGTAATTGTTTTATTACAGTATTTTAATTAATTAATGACAATGAAATTAAGACAATCTATTGTATGAATATATAAATTTAAAAAGCTGAGGTCAATCTTAAACATAATTTATTTTTCTTTTAAAGGGGGTGCCAATGAAAAAGGCTGTTTAGAATCTTAATTTTGCCATTTACCAGCCAAAAGGGACATTGAAATAAATAATGCAAAGTGGGATGACACAATGTGTTCATAATAAATAAGTTCATATCAATTAAAATTTAAGTTTGTAAAATTTATGTTCATAAAATTGTTTGTATACTTTATGTTTGTAAAATTTAAGCTTGTAAAACTGTTTGTATATTATAAGTTCATAAAATTCATGTTCATAAAATGATTTGTAGAATATAAGTTTGTTTAAAGCTTTATAATGCATTACACTTAGTCTTTGCAGGAGAAAATCCTTCTAGTAATATATCTTACATTTTTCAAATTTAATTGTCCAGCAGCATGTTTTTACTTTTTATGAAGTAGATATATATATTTAATACCCCCAGTGTTTTGCAGTGCATGCCTTCCTCTAACTATTATACTTAAATCTACTAGCTATGCCAAGTTGTGTCTAGATATAAATTTTGCAGTCTTAGTTTATTGTTTTTTTCTTTGGTCTATGTTATCCATCCTAGTGTATATCTTTGAATAACCTTATTATGGTTCTTCATTGGTGTATGCTTTGGCTTAAATACATTGCCACATTAAAAGGTAGGCCTTTTTACTTCATTATTAAATAATAATTATCCAAGTATTAACAGGAAAAATTTAGTATAAATACAAATGCTATTTCTAATCTACAGTACTTGAATTGATATTGGAATTTGTGGTTTAAAACACAATTCTAATATAGAGCAATATAAATTACTGTGATATTGATTCAGTGGGATTTGAACCCACATCTTCTGCACATGTGTGCAGATGTCTTTATCTTACACTACAAATCAGAAATACAATTCTCTAGCGCAATGAACAAGTGTAATTTCACTAGTGTTCACTTTAGCTATAATTTCAAATTTTACAATGCAGAGTTAATTAAAATCATCTATAAGAAATGAAATGCTTTTTATTAGTATTCATAAAATAAATATATGCAATAGAATGCAAACTTATTCCTTGGAATTTATAGTACAATAAATTCTATAATGTATGTTAAAAAAAAACACAACATGCAAAAATTTAATTCATTGTGTATAAAAAAAGCATAAAATTAAAGGTATCAAATACAAAATAATAGAAAATCACCTCAAACAAATAAAAAATTAAATTCCAAATTCCAGAACTATGTATAAATAAGTATAACATCATCAGAATTACAATATCCACAACAAAAAGGACAACAAAGATTTTCTTGCTCCCAAATAATAACCCAAATTCATGCAAAATCAGGAGTGTTGACACAGAGTTATTAATGCATGATTGTTTATATGATTATAACAAATGCAACAAGTTAACTCTGGTCTCAAATTTTCAGTTTCTAATGAAATTTGCCCTTGTACATCAGGATTCCAAGGCAAATTTTCAAAAACTTCGTCATCTTGAATGTCAATAATGTCTGTTCTGCTAAAAGCAATTCCCAGGCAACTGTAAGACACAGATTTAAGAAATTCAAATGTATTTATTTGGCTCTCCTTTAATTGTGATGTCAGAGCTCTAATATGTTTTGAATTTATATTGAAGTGTTGACAAGTTCTGAACAAGTTAAGGTACTGCCCACTTCAATTTGCCTTAGCTCTGTTTTGGAAGTAGCAACCAAATTTGAAATAAGATTTGTAAATTTCCAAGCATTTAAATGCATTCCTTTCACTATCTTCAATAAATGAGTGTGATATTATTCTTGCTCTGAATTGATTTTGCTAGGACATGTATAGACACCAAACCTATCACTGCCTACAGTCCCTAGCTAATATTGTCTCATGTATGAAATTAAAGAATGGAATCTAAATTTTTCATTTACAAAACAAACATTAAATTTAGCTTTCAAGAAACTTGCATTATTATAATTATAATAAGATAAGAGTGTTTTTAAGTGATATATATATATATATATATATATATATATTTGTGTGTGTGTTATTAGCTTTTTACTAATAACAGTATGAAAAAAATTTTAGGCAATAATACAAAATTTAGTAAAACATACTTTTCTCTGTCACTTGCTTCAAGAGTATGGATGCTTTCCATAACTTCTAGAAATCCAAGCTCTACTGATCATGGTGGGATTAACAGTAAAGACATTACACAGTGTATAAGCAATTGTATTTGAAGTTTACCATATGATTGTTGCAAGCCCAATTTTTGTGAATTTCAAAAAATTGCTTGTGCAAAATGGTAAAAGCATTCAACAGTTCTACAATTAAAAGTGCAGCATCTGCTACCAGGCTTCAACAGAAAGCTAATCATTCTTTTAAATTATTATTTCCTGTTGGATGTGAGTAGGGATGCACTGATATTAATTCTTTACTCTGACATGAGATACATTGTTATTAACTTGTANAATTAAAATCATCTATAAGAAATGAAATGCTGTGATGGCTTTTTACTAGTATTCTTAAAATAAATATATGCAATAGAACAAGAACTTATTCCTTGGAATTTATATTAAAATGAATTCTATAATGTATGCTAAAAGAAAACACAACATACAAAAATTTAATTCATTGTGTATAAAAACAACATAAAATTAAAGGTATCAAGTATAAAATATTAGAAAATCACCTCAAACAAAAAAATTAAATTCTAAATTCCAGAACTATGCATAAATAAGTATATCATCATCAGAATTACAATATCCACAACAAAGAGGACAACAAAGATTATCTTGCCCCCAAATAATCACCCAAATTCATGCAAAATCAGGAGTGTTGACACTGAGTTATTAATGCATGATTGTTTATATGATTATAACAAATGCAACAAGTTAACTCTGGTCTCAAATTTTCAATTTCTAATGAAATTTCCCCCTTGTACATCAGGGTTCCAAGGCAAATTTTCAAAAACTTCATCATCTTGAATGTCAATAATGTCTGCTCTGTTAAAAGCAATTCCCAGGCAACTGTAAGACACAGATTTAATAAATTCAAATGTATTTATTTGGCTCTCATCTAATTGTGATGTCACAGCTCTAATTCCTTTTTTAATTTATATTGAAGCACTGACTAAGTTCTGAACAAGTTAAGCTACTGTCCACTTCAATTTGCCTTAGCCCTGTTTTGGAAGTAGCAACCAAATTTGAAATAAGATNGAGTAGGGATGCACTGATATTAATTCTTTACTCTGACATGAGATACATTGTTATTAACTTGTATTAATTTCAGTTAACCTGATACTATTTAGGTATGCTGTTGTCACAGTTCCTCTCCATGATTCCACTTTGGCCTCTGGCCAACTCTGATCTCTGAATCAATCCACATTCATGTGCCTCTGTTTTTGATCAAGTAGTTCAAAATCTCAGCTCAATGAAGTAAATTATGTGTTCCCTATCCTTACACAGTGCAGCTCTCAAGGCTGGATGTAACTGACTTAAACTCAATTTGTAATGTGTAACTTGTACTTTGCAACCTGGCAATGTTACTAGCTGCTTAATAAATATTTGTTTAGAAATTACTGAAAACTATTGGATTTAATTAAATAATTAAATAAACAATTGTTCACAGGTTCCTAACTTACATTTAGCAAACAATACATGCTCAGTTTCTTTAATGGTCTATTTATAGGTCACCTACATAGTCAAGATAATGTAATATAGATATAATCTATGGTAGGCTCACTAGCCCTATCTCTGAAGTCTATTTATTTAATACATGCACTTGAATGAATTGATAGTCATCTAAATAGAGAAAAACTCCTATTTGTACACCTAACATAAATGCAGGTTCATGGCTTGGATCAAGGACCCTCAAATTGCT
>CABFPE010000940.1:34843-47983 GCA_900660155.1 Hofstenia miamia | reverse complement strand
GTGTGATATGATTTTTGCTCAGAATTTGTTCTGCTAGGGCATTTATAGACATAAAACCAATCAATGCCTATAGTCCCTAGCCAATATTGTCTCATGTATGAAATTAAAGAATGGAACCTAAATTTTTCATTTCCAAGACAAACATTAAATTTAGCCTTCAAGAAACTTACATTATTATAATTAAAATAACCTGTGGAAATGTANAGAAAAACTCCTATTTGTACACCTAACATAAATGCAGGTTCATGGCTTGGATCAAGGACCTTCAAATCACTCCCAATGTGTGCCCAAGCCACTACTACTGCATCTACCATTTAGCTTGACATGATTTATAAATAAGCAAACAAAATGAAATCTAAAGATAAAATTTTCAAAGAATTTACTTCAACAGTTTCCAAATTGATTTTCACTCTATTCATAGTTAAATACAAAAAGTACCCATTGTTCAAAATTTGAATTTATTTGTCTGCCAAAATGGCTAAAAATAATGGAAGCAATTTCGCCCCCTTCATTTAGTCAAATTATTTGTCGACAAGTACTAATTTGCTATATTGTTTCTTAGTTGACTATTACAAACATAATGATGATAATTAAATTTAAATTGTTTTTAATCAATAATTAATAATTCAATCTTAATTCTGACAAATCATCTGATCTTCTCTTCTTAGCAGCATTATGCTTTGGATTATTCTAAAAAAGAAGCAGAAGCAGATTCCTACAATATATATAATTTCAAGAGCTATATAAAGAAATTACCTGCAAAGCAATATCAAAATCTGTTAAAACAGATTCCACTTCCATATTTGGTGATAGACTTTTAAGTTTTCCAAAAACCAGATCTTACAAATAGCAAACTCTAATTTTAACAAATGTCATTATATAAGGTTTAAATAGTTATTAAACAGTACTTTTGTAGTATACCTATGGATTTCAAGTATAGTCACAATGCCATCAGAACACTTAGCACGACCTCAACAATTCCTAAAGTTTCTGCATTTAAAATATGCTGTTGAATCCCGCGACCCGTCCACTATTTCCATATTTATGTGTGAGTGACGTGTTTAAAAAAATTTGCAAACAACACAGATTAAAAAAATTGAACAAATAACTTTACGAACTTATATTTTGCGAACATACATTTACGAAAAGATATTACAATCAAGTACTTACGAAAATATAATATACGAACATATATACTACGAACTTATGCAGTATTCCCTGCAAAATAGCCTTATACAAATCATATTTATTTTGGCATCACTTAATTTGTTCCAACGTAAAATGTTCCAAAATGTCCCTTTAATTCACATTTATAGACATTTAATATTAAGGCAAAATTAACCAATGTGGTAAATTGGATATTGAATTGAAGATTCTGAGAATGGGATTAATTTAGCATTAAATTGCACGTTGATAATAAATTTGTTAGACCTTTCGTGAACCATTGTGTTATTTTTGTTTAGTAATCTATACTGTTTGTGGTAATAAACTTGAAATATATCGTAACTTAAATAGCATCTACGTTAACGTCCATTATTGATAAATAGTCTTTTAGTAGCAGTTACGGTTTATTGTATTGTCAATATTCAATTTGAATTTCAATTTTATTATTTATTTATTTACTTGAAGATTCGTAGTGTAAATAACACAGCCATACTTATGTATGGAAATAGTAGGTCAGACTCCTACCGAATCTCCGTAAACATTAAATGATTCAGATGTTACAAACGCTGTAAATATATTTTTTTAGTTACTGTTTGTTTGCATTACATGTAAGAAAAAATTTTTTAAATTCATATTAACAAGTATAGCGAAATAATGTTATAGACAAAATTGGTTTACTAGCGCCATTTTCGTGATTTTCAATATTTATCCAATAATTTTTAACCACAAATCTAGCTTATTCACAGTTGAGATTAAATATTTCGAACACCGCAAACTGTTGTATGATATTAATATTCGTTTGCGTTCTACATGCTATTTTATCAATAAAATGTCAATTAACAGAAAATTTACCTTTTAATGTTGAAATACAATTAAGTCCGAGCATACGTCAATGAAAAACCATATAAGGTTCTTCAAGGATACACACTAGGATGGATGCATTTGCTGCCATCAGCTTGCAATCAATTACGATACTCTACAAGACATAATTTAAGTAGTAGTGTTCATTCATACACCAAAAATTTGAATTCGATTCCATAATAAAACAATTAGAAGATAACCATTGAAATTAAAATGACTAACTATGAAATGTAGCTTTTCAGTGCATTATATATTAAATTTCTTTGATTGTTTGTTATTTTCGATCGCTAACATTGTAAATCTAAATCAGCTAACAGAGAACTTTCGTTAAATTAGCAGTAGCAACTCTCAATACGATTTTTCTCGATCTAAATTGCAAAACCACTTTTCTCAGAAACGTCAATATCTAATTTATAACCATTATTAATTTTGCATTATTATGAAATGTCCACAAATTTACGTTAAAGGGACAAATTGGAACATTTTACGTTGGAACAAATTATAGCGCACCTTTATTTTAGTTTACTTTGGTGGTCTATACAATATTGAGGTTATGTTTAAATATTATTTGTATCATACAGGGTTTTTGAGTACTTGGAATGTTAAGATCTTGAACTTGAATAAACAATGAATTATAAATATATCGGAAAACAACTGACTTATCAATTAGGTTAAAAACAATACTGGCTTAAGTAACGATCTGGAAACAGTTTTCTCAACTTCTTACTAACGCCTCTGAGGTTAACCGCTGGTTGTCTAGTCCGTAGATGACTGTTCGCGATCTGGAATAAGACCAATCAACACGTGATTTCTTGATTCCATAATCTTGTTGTATGTTATGAATTGTTTAATGGGAAAAAAAGATGTAATAATTCCTGATTTGGAGTTATTGCAGATCAGGGGACTCTGATATATAGACATATTTTTTCTACGCAACACTGAATATGACGTCATTTAGACCTAAACTCTAACCCAAGTCACAACTTAACGTTTCTTAAACCTAAACCCTATAACCTAAACCTAAAAGTTAAATTTTACAATATTTTATACACCTAAGCCCTAACCCAAATCACAACTTAAGGTTTCTTAAACCTAAACCCTAACTCAAGTCACAACTTAACGTTTCTTAAACCTAACCCCTAAAACCTAAATTTTACAATATTTTATAGACCTAAGCCCTAACCCAAGTCACAACGTAACGTTTCTTAAACCTAAACCCTATAACCTAAACCTAAAACCTAAATTTTTCAATACTTTATAGACCTAAACCCTAAACAATGAATTTTTAACATTTTATGACGTAAAACCTTAGCATATTATTTGACGTCACTTCGGCTTTTAGAAATCAGTCCCCTGATCTGCAATAACGCCCTTGATTTAGCAAATTTCATCTGTATCTTATCAATAACACTCGACTATGAGCAACCACCCCAAACCGAGATCCCGTAACTTAATTGAGGTAAAAATATAGTCTTGAAGAGTTGTGCCGCCTCGTCTGAGGATATTGCAACCGACATTAATTTTGTGATCAGATAGTAGGTGCGTGTTAATTTTTTGCTTAAACTAGCGACATGTTGGTCGAAATTGAAATCCCTATCGAGAACCACACCCAGCAGTGTCACAAATGGCACCTGCTCAATTGACATCACTAGTCGTAGTTCCAAAATAGCGTGTCGAAGAGGAATCACGATCTTGCGTGACTTCTTCTCATTTAAGAAGAAGTTGTTAGTCTTGCACCATTCGGCTATTTCTTGTAAGACCATATCTGCTCTGTTGTGATTCATAGTACCAGGTACACAACAAGTGATGTAATCAGCAAGTCGTCGTAAACAATGTTAAATAGGATGGGGCCAAGGATAGTACCTTAGGAGACTCCCAAATTAATATTCGCAAGTCCAGATACGATTCCATTCAGTTCTACGAATTGAGATCTATCTGAGAGAAAACTCCTTATTAGGTGTACAATGTTTGAGTGAATTGCTGGAAACTGTTGTAACCTTTCAATAATCAGATGATGCGGAACCCTATCAAACGCCTTACTGGGATCTAATCAAAATGCTCTCACAAAGTTCGACCCTGCTAATTGAGATTTTTTGAAGAAATTAACAATTTGGTGCACTGCATATTCAGTTGATGCTCACACAATATAATAGGGAAAACTCAGAAGAGAATTCATCACAACGTGATTGAAAATCCACGAGAAAATGTTGTAAAAATTAAATTAATATAAATTTCAATTTCTTTATCAATCGCAAATAACTATTTTTATCTTAGAAAATTTGGACCTATTGCATTACTAATGCTCAAATATTTATCCACATCAAATTTGGCGATTTAGTTTAGTTATATTTTATTTGTGCAAATTGAAGTGAAGATTTAAACCATACTATATTGATTGAAAAGTAGTGATGTGGTATCACATCCATATTTCTATGGAAAGTCATTGATTCGATTCCAATCTGTTCGTTAGAAAATGATAATATTCAAAACAAAAATGTACTATATTTGATGTATTGATTGAATTGAATGTTCAATGGGATTCAAATCCACGAAATTCACTGCGTATGTAGCAACGGCTGTGTTATTTGCACCACGGATCTCTAATGAATGCATTAAAAACTGCATGCTTAACAAATTACAACAATACGGAGCATACAGCTGAACGAATTTTTATACTTTTCTATGAAATACAGATTAATACTTTGATGTTTGAGCCTCTTTTAGAAGTCAGAAGTTATTTGTAATCTAAATTCATTCAAGAAAAATGTCCCATTTGTAAAATATCTACTTTTAATAATTTATTATAAATTATATTTTGTGAATCACATTAACTGTGAACCACTTTCACGTGAACCTAATCTTTCATAATAAATTCTTTCATAATTAATATTGTAGAATCACTGGGTTGGTTATAGTTTGACCTGTACCAGAGAACTCAATGTTAATGCAGTTTGCTTAGATGAACATTAACAAGAGCAACCCTGATTCCAATGATAAGCAAGAAGACAAGTAACAATTGTTCTATTTACAATAAAAAGTAGCACCTTATATACAATTTTGCTATTAACCTATTTACAAACATGAGAAAACACTAGACTGACCGATAAATAACGACCAGCACCTGCTGACATTACATGCCNACTGGGTTGGCTATAGTGTGAACTGTACCAGAGAACTCAATGTTAAGGCAGTTTACTTAGGTGAACATTAACTAGAGCAACCCTGATTCTAATGATAAGCAAGATGACAAGTAACTTGTTCTATTTACAATAAAAAGTAGCACCTTATATACAATTTTGCTATTAACCTATTTACAAACATGAGAAACACTAGACTGACCGATAAATAACGACCACAACCAGCTGACATTACATTCCGCTCCAGGCCAGACTAGCTGTTTTCTTTGTATCTTCTAGAGTAGAGTGCTTAGAGCACATGTCGGCAAGTTGCATTGTTAGAGGTCCCACAATATCAACATCCCAACTTGACAGCTCTTCATTCAAATGATGTAACACTAGGAGCAGTGCTGATTCTCACTCACTTTTGTTTGGATTCATTTTACAGAGAGGCACCAGGTTGACCACTGTTGAATAACAAGAAAACACCAGATAGTGAATTCCAAAAGCATAGAAAATGACAGATGATCACGAAGTAATTCTTCTTCGCTTGATAACTGTTCAGGATCACATCAGAGTCACCATGTAGAATCACTGGGTTGACTATAGTGTGCACTGTACCAGAGAACTTAATGTTGTGGCAGAAGGTTGCTTAGGTGATCATTAACTAGAGCAACCCTGATTCTAATGATAAGCAAGAAGACAAGTAACTTGTTCTATTTACAATAAAAAGTAACACCTTATATACAATTTTGCTATTAACATATTTACAAACATAAAAAAAACACTATTTTTTATTTCAGATGTTTAAATTTGAACTTTTATGCTTTGCAACCTCTTTGCCTTTTCAGAGAATTTGTTTTCCCGATTTGTATTTACTTCCACATTTTAATTGCTGATTAGTAAAACCGAATTTATAGCTAGCGACATCGCGTTGCATACATTTTTAATGCATAAATATGCATTCTGTTATATATATATTCTGAATATTCTGGATGTACAGTATCTCCTGGGTGCTATTAGCACGGGCCTGTCATATGCAATTATTTAAGATTGAAATAAATTTACTCAAGGTGTTATATGCATGAAAAAGAGAGTCGCCTTTTTTATTTTACGTTTGTATCTTTGCTTATGTAGTGTAGATTAACGGTTTCTTCATAAAGCCATAATAATCAAAAGCAGGGTCATGTCACTTGTTTAGCACCCAACAGCATGTAGTTCATGTTCACACAATTCGAAAGCAATCGATTTGGCAATTTTGTCAATTGATAGGTTCTTCAATTATGATTTACTCAACAAAACCTCATTGTAGATTTATTGAAATATCTCGTTTTGACATTTAAATCTGTTATGTTGTAATTAAGATTTTCCTCAATAGCCTAAGAAGATTGATTCAATTCCGATATTTTTACAGTTAGACGTTGCCTTCAATAATTTGGGGAATCCATATATGTACAAGTCGCCCTAAATAAGTTTTTTAGGTAAAAAGCGTCATCTATGATTTATTAAAAGTAATCTATAAGAATATATTAATATACATATACATCGTCTAAAAATAGTTTTATTGTAATGAAATTGTTGCAAACTCATTAAAGAAGCATGAAAGAAATGTCAGGTGGGCTTCAATCGAAAAGGTACTATAATTTATGATTTATGTTTTTGATGTGAAAATGTTTGACAACGATTTAAATTTTCAAAAAATGTTATCACATATTCTCTATGTTTATATACAGAAACTTCCTCAATAAATTATGTACTCAACAAAGCGCATATATTAGTTGTTATAATACGAGTTGTGGTATTTTTACCACAAAGTATTTGGAAATTTCACCTAAGGTAAGGACTTGATTTAAACTATAAATGTATAGATTTGTATAAATACACTTTTATGTCTTGCAATTTGTTTAATAATTGATATTTTTTTATGAATTCCACATTTACTATGCTATTGTCCTTTCTAAATATATACCGCGTGCTATCACGTGTTACCGCGTGCTACGAATTTCGTTAATAATGCCAAGTTATCATTCTATATCCATTATTTTTTAAACTTTTTACCTATATTATTGCATTTCTCATCGTTTTTACTCTATAGTACTGTTTATTTTGTCCGCGTGACTTGCGTGCACCCTATACTATACCTTCGCCAATCATTGCTTAGTTTTAACCCTAATGCCCTCATTCAATTTTTTCATTTGTTTAATTCCGCTGACCCATATTTCAAATAGATATTATGAAAGAATTCGTTATGAAAGAGTATACTACAGCTTTTATATATATATATATATGAATTGAGACTTCTAGCATTCAGATAAGAAAATTTATAGTTGTTGTGATTTCTAAGTTTATTTTCTATTTGCGATTATCTTAGAATTGGTCCTAGGCTCAGTTTAATATATCCTGAGAGAAGTAGTCTTATAACATAAAAATATGAATGGAGATGATTAACGAGAAATGTATTGAACATTACTGCATATGCGTAATATATTAAATGCTGACGTTTTGAGGCTCGTGGATGTGCTTTTAAATAATACAGAGGCATGTTTTGTAACATAGTATTGATGACTTAATAATATGCAACCTTTGTGTGTACATTTTCATGATGGAGACGTCGGAAGAAGAGCTCAACGTTTTTAAGAATTGCCAGCTTTGAGATAAGTTACATTCGCAGTTCGAAATGAAGGACGAAAAATTAAGTGGGGTTGGAAGAATCCTTTCAAGACTTCAGTGATATGAGCAATTCCTCTAGTAGATAAGCGGATTCCATCATAAATGAACAGATTTGACTTGATAATACGTGGCGAATTAAAGAAGGATTTGAACACAAGAATAACATTGAATCTTTTAACAGATAGACGCGATAAGGTTTCATTGAATCTAACGATGTTAGATTATGAGAACGGACCTTCTTCAATATAATACTACCGAAATATGTTTCGGATTTGATAGACTTTGTAAATGATTGTGTTGTTGACGGATATTTTGAGGCGGTGACAATCGATTTTCTGCACGATGCCCTCTGAAAGATTCATATCGAGGAGGTGAAGGAGATCTGGCGTTTTTTGTATTGAGGATAGTGTGTGATAGTGTGAAATAGTTGTATTAGTAGTAGCTCTGATGTAGAGCTGAGAGTTTAAAAAGGAAACAGAAAGGTTCACGGTCAGTACTTCTGTGACGTATAATATGGCGAAGTCATGACAGAATCTAGATTTAAGATATAGACTGGTGGGGGAGGGGGGATTTACATAAAAACCATTAGAGAACTCTAATTTTTATGTTCTTAAAATCAACAATTTATTTACATTTTCAATTTCATTAAAAAAAATTGATTATGGAAACTTACTAACCTTCATCTGAATGCAATACTTATTTTCCCAATTTTATATTTTCGATAACTCCACTAAATATTTGAATTAGAAGTGTTTTTCTTGAAATTTTCTCATTATTATTCGCGGAGACTTAAAAAAATTAAAATATCCCTAAATTATAATTCTACACCATTGCTCGATCAAATTGGCAAAAGTGCGCCACCAAATTGGCACACTGAGAACACCAAATTTGCAAAACGGGAATACCAAATTGGTACAATTGGATCACCAAATTGGCATAATGGGAACATTAAATTGGCAAAAGTGCGCTTCCAAATTGGCATAATTTTTATTCATTTTACAATAGAATTATATACATAAGATATTCATATTTCAGCGATTCATAAGAATCTGTTCATTATCATGCATGATTTCTAGAGTGCAATTTTTTGATATTTTTCCCTCGTGAATTGTGTAATCTACGATAGGCCCTCTGTCCTTTGTGTGATTGACCAATATTTCTCCTTGTGAATAGAGTGAAATTCGATTCATCCACGTGAACACGATAGCCATGATCTTCCAGATAGTATCCAGCAAAATCCTTCCGCTTCTCAATGTTTTCAGGCGTATTCTTGCCGATTGGTTCAGGTCGAATCATTTTTGTTCTTATAGCTTCGCCATCCAATACTTTCTCAATAGTCTTCGCTGAAATGGCATTGCCTACGGAACTCGCCAACTCCTTTAATGTCGCATCATTATGCTCCTCCAAATAATGCAGCAAGCGTTGCTTGATGTCTTGATTTACTTTCGTGCAGTTCAACCTTTTACCCCCTCTCGGTTTTGTTGTTGCTCACTGACGTTTGAGGATGTTGTACTCTGTTCTCTTGCAAATACCCAACTGTTGAGCAAGGCCAATGGTATCTCCTTCAGCTTCTTCTTCATTTAAAACCACTTGTTTGTGTTCTTCTGAGGTCTTCTTGTACGAATTTCATCTTGGTGCCATCTAAAAGAAAAGTGGCGAAAGAAATCGTTTCGATTAGTCTATTAAATGGAATATCAATATTAATTAAATTAAATAACTCGGCAATTTGTTAAATTAAAAAATGTGCCTATTTAGTGTTCCCAATTTGCCAAATTGGTGTTCCTATTGTGCCAATTTGATATTCCCGTTTTGCCAATTTGGTGTTCTCAGGTGCCAAATTGAATTTTTTTGAGAAATTCATTTTTCTTCGATCTATTAACACAAAACTGCTCGGAATTTCAAAAGGTTAACATTTACTTGATAGAGATGCTTAATTATTGCAGTGCATTTGTCATTACTAACGCCTTAATATTATCGCAACTTTATCAACTTATGATAAACACAATTGCATAACTCCTTTAGAAAAAAACATTTAAAAGTGAGCATTTTCCAAATGTCATGAGACGCCATCAAAGATGTAGTGAATCCCCGAAAACTCATTAGACGTTTTAGCAATAAAAATTTATTGCTTTTAGACTTGAGGTGCAAAATGCGAAAATGCAATTATATATTTGGATTCCTTTAATTACTACAATTTTTAATGCAAAATTTTAGTTTAAGCTCAATTCCACCGCATCAGGTTGTTCGAACGCAACTATTCAAATATGACCAAAATATAGACAACCCTCCTGTATGTTTCATTTCCTCTGCGTTGATGTTCAAACTGGTCATGTTTCAGTTTTTTTTCAATTCAAACACACTTGCATTCTAATCGTTTGAAATAGTTTTATTCTACCACAAACATTTTTATAACTTATTTAGATTGATAAATTTTTTATTTTTAGACATGTTTGAAGAGTTTTTCACCCCATTGCAATTATCGAGGCAACACCTTATTAGCATTTCCGAAATATATCGCACTGAGATGCAAACTGCTCTTACTTATCACAATGAAAGTCGCAATTTGTCATCGTTATTAATGGAAATAACATTTGTTACAAAACTCTGCACTGGAAAAGGTATATTTTGAACTTCAGCTTTCCACTATGTAATGATTTAAGAAATTAGTAAACAGAAGTAACAAATGCAGCCTCAGTAAAAATAATTGGAACCCAGTTGATATGTTTATGAGAATTTGGCAGAATATTCATAAGTTCATGCCTTCCAAAGGTATGATGCATCGGAGCTTGAGTATACAAAATGAGGTAAAACGGGAGGGAATTCTCATCTAATGACTGGTTTATTAAACTTATTTAATATTACACTAGTTGTGATGATGTAAACATTAGATTTATTAAAAGAAGCATGAGATTGTTTCAGCATCGGTGTGAGCTTGACGGTTTTCCTATTATTATTTCATTGTGATTTAGAAGTTGGTATGATGTCCAAAGCAAGCAAACCTTTTTTCTCATGTAATAATGAACAACTTTTTTAGTTCATTTTAATACATGAACAAGATTGTTATTCATTTTAAAATGGTACATTCAAACACACTTTTTCATCTTTTGAAATTGATAATGTAATTTTTAGAAAACGGTCACTGTCTGGGTCTTGATTTGGGTGGTACTAATTTTAGAGTCGTTTATTTATTGATGGACAATGGCAAATGTGTTAAAGAGCGGATTTTTAGTCATGTTATACCATCAAATGTCTTATGTGGAAACAGCGACAAGGTTTATCCAAAATTCTTCTATTTTTGCCAAACTCATCTGCCTATATATAGCTTGAGTTGATTTAAGGGCTTTCATAAAGCCTTACAATTGACTTGTTATTGTTTTATATTTTTGGAGTTCATTTACAATCTTTAGGTTTTTGACTTTATTGCCAATGCTCTTAAAGATGCTGTGTTAACATTAAACCTCGAACAAACAGCCATCCCTTTAGGTATTTGTTCGTTAAATATATATAAATACATTCATATCTATTAACTTTTCAGTGTTTGAAACTATTCTAAGTGCGGAATCATTAGTAGAGCACATCTTTTCACCCCTGATTCTACATAACTATCTAGATTTTGAACTTAATTGGATAATATTTTGGCTAATATTTAATGGACACCCTGTAATTGTGAGCATTCTATTTTATGAGCAATTATTTTCTTAAATATTTTAGAATCTTGAATATGGACAAGATGCATACTGCTAACAACTAAAGTTATGTCCTAAGCATTAACTGCTTTATTAAAGGTTTAAAGTAAGACTGCGAGTGCTCAAATGTTCTAAACCTGGCATGTGCAACTGGGGCCCGCGGACCCTATTTCTTCTGGATCTTGATATTTTTAAAAATTTTTTTTCAGAAGTAATACTAATAAACCCAATTACCTCTTTGAGGCTTGTGGTACATGTATCTATCACCTAAATAAATCCGTTTTTCTAACTGCTATAATTCACAGTTTAGTTGTATTTTTGATGAATCTTTATTATAATGGCAAGTTAATATTTTTATATACTTTCAGACAAATTGGTAATTGCTCCTCAAACTTTTCGTTTTTTTCTACTTGAGCATGATATTCCTGTTTGATCAATCTGATCACTGATTTGGAAATAAATGTTCTTAAATTAATCATGTGGTTAAAAGGGGTGATTTTCCGGCAATATATTTGAAAAAATATTATATTGGGTTAGTTTTTTGCCATTTTTTTCGGCAATTATTAATGGACTCCCATAAGAAATCCTGGTACATATATGCACCATTCTAGTGTAGAGTCATAGATACAATTTAAAATTTAATTTTGGTCGTAGGGTGCTTCTTGCCATCTGCCTAATGCAAATTATACGTTTTTATTACTAAAGCAACTTCAGTTTCCTTATGATCCTTAAATATCAGTCTTATTTCCATTTTTAATTTAAATGCAGTTTTGTTTGTATGTATGGCGACATCCATCTTTGTGAGAGTGAGCAAAAAATGGGAATGTTGCACACCTCTCTTCTAGACATATATGGCCTACTCAGCAGAATCAATGTTGCATCGAGCTGAAAATAGTCTCATTAAAAGTTTGAAAAATTCTGTTATTTCTTACTGGGTAAACTATGGATTGTTAACTTCTTACTCAAATTGAATTGAAATATTTCTTTATTCAATTTCGAATCAAGGGCGCAAATCATTATTTTGATTAGAGCAATAGAAAATGAATATTGATTTGTGTACCTATCTAATATTAGTCGAGAGATAGAATTATCAAAGCATTCTGTTTGTGAATGAAATCTTATTCTACTTAATGAGAACCTGATTGCAATTTCCGATTAGATTTGAAGCTCTATTCATGAGCTTGATTTGCTACTTGACTCAAATCTGAAAATTCGATTCGCAAAAGCTCATTTTAAAGATTTGATATTTTAGGCTTTACGTTTTCTTTTCCAATGCGGCAGCAAGGACTGTCCAGTGGAATTTTATTGACTTGGACAAAGAGTTTCAAATGCGTTGATGGTGTTGGTAGTGACGCAGTAGTTTTGCTCCAATCAGCAATGGCAACCTATCCTGTAATTTAACTTTTTAGTGGAATTTTATAGAGTACTTATTAGTCAACTCTCTCATTATGTTTTAGGAATTAAGTAAGATATCTGTGGTTGCCATACTCAATGATACTACAGGCGTTCTCGTTGGTGGTTCCTTTGTTAATCCTCTCTGTAGAATTGGTGTTGTATTGGGTGCGTTTTCAAATCTATATTTTAATCAATGAGTTTTTTGCGTAGGGACCGGCTTTAACGTATGTTATCTTGAAGAATCTACT
>CABFPE010000940.1:12400-27496 GCA_900660155.1 Hofstenia miamia | reverse complement strand
ATCCATTCCAGATCACCAATTCTCTGAAGCATGTTCCTAGCAAAGTCACGTCGCCTCTGAAAATTCTGGGGTAGTAATTCCCGCACAGATATTGGTTGATATGGCTTGAGATTAGCATCACACATCACCTTGTATGCAGTCCAATTAGAACATCCTGCTTCAGTGGCCACTTCACGAACAGATGTCATGCCATATGGATGTGCCTCTTTGAGTTGGTTGCAAGTCTCAATCACCTTATCAAATGTATCACCTGAGTATGATGGTCTTCCACTTCCCCTTCGCCTCTTCAACACTGATCCTGTTTCATTATACTTTTGAACAATGCGCCTAACAGTGGAAACATCAAATGGAGCCTTTTCACCCGTTTCTCTTCATATGCACGAAGGGTTTCCGTAGGAGAGCTTTCACTTGCAAAATAGAGGCGAAGAATAGACTTTTAATTTATCATTCATGATTCTCAAATGGGCAATATATGAGAATCAATCTATAAAATATTGATTAATTTGGTCATTGCAGAAATATTTAACTTTAAAAAGGCATTTTTTTACAAACACCCTGTATGTATAGTAAGTAAGAAAATAGACTCATGCTAAGCTAGTCTGATTATATTCAATGGGATCTTAACCCATGTCTTTCATTCAAAAGAGAATGAATGTGCTAATTACACTATGAATCTCTATACAGGTACAGGACATTCACACAATACAAGCAAGCTTTCCTTTGGCTGACAAATACGCATTCCCACTGCATTCAGTACTTAAATATCAAGTAAAGAATATGATATATACAGTTTATTTACAAAGATTTATAAATTTTTCTTGCCTTTTCGCAGCTTTTCTCTTATCGCCTCTGGTATTCTGTGCTTATGGCAAAACGTCCGCATCTCACTTCTTCCAATTGTTTGCATATGTTTGAAAAAATCTTCAAATTCCTTGAAGAACACATTGAAATATGGTTGAAGCAACTCCTTCACTGCAGATGCAGTCCTGATATAAAAGCGTTTCTTGACTTCATCCATCAAGTTACCATTATCAAATTCGTCAGAATCAATATATTCATCTGAAATATCTAAAATGTTAATTTATTATAGATAAAGTAATTATTTGTTTACCATCTGCAATTACAACAGGTGCTGATATTCCACTGGTTGAAGGCACATCAACATTTGAGGAGACTGAACATGACTTGTCTAAAGAATGATTAATTAAAAAAATGAGCAAAAATGATTACCAGGAGGGATCCAGCTTCCTTGTAAAAAGAGAAGCAGCCTTGTTGCTGGACTCCACCAAGTTTTTTCTTTTATGAAACTGTTTGCCTGTGTTTTCTGTATGTTCTAATGAGTAGCTGACACATTCTCTGATATCAGCTGCTTCGCCAACTGCACAGGATTTCAACTCCTTTCTTATTAAAATTGAATTGAGATATCCTAAAAATAATTTGTAATAATACATTGCAGAAATAAAACCTTCAATTTTGAAATGTGACATGACATCAAGAGCAAACTCCGTAGTTCCCCCATGTGCTAAGGAGACCTTTCATCCAGGCGCAGCAACTACTTGGCCATGCTCATGTCGCATGAATGGTAATTTATCCACGAGAAAGTACACTTCCCTGTGGGAATAAGGACGCCAACAAAGGATTTCGAAGATTTAAACCTTGGCATTTGCTGCAAGATCTCTTGAACCTTATTTTGTGTAATAGATTGATTGCTATTGTACATCACATACACTTCTTTTGGTACAACCAATATCTTAACATATTCACCACTTGTCAATGGTTGCCTTCTAAAATAAAAGATAGCATACTTACATTTGTTAAAAATAAACCTCCACATGCCAATTGTCAGGTTTTCAACTTTGGCAGGTCGGCAGCCATTTTGGATTAGGAGATAAAGCACTAGACTTCTTCTAAGAAAATCATCCATTTGCGGCTCTGCAATAAAGTATGTCATTAAGCTCTAAAAGTGATTAGTAGTAAATAAAAGAAAAATACATTGTATAAATTTTTAATTATTGGGAAGCAGCTTGGCTGGAGAGCTTTTGCCACTCTCATTCCTGCAGGCTCCAGTCTTCCAAGTCTCCCACTCGCATTTTTTAATACATGTAGAGCTTTTGATGCCCAATTCATATCCACTTTGCCTGCACAATGTACTAAGAATTTCCTCATTTCGATTAAAGGATTATGAAGGCGAGATATTCCATATTTGGCCTTTTCCTTCATTTCAATTAGATATGTAAGAAATGGTGCAGTTGCATCCATATTTTGAAATTGATTTGTGTCGTTTGCGACCTGCCTCACGAATTTAATCTTCAATCGCTCCTTATTTTTATAATGCTTCCCTAAAAAGTATTTCTCTTGGGAAATAAAGCTGGCCAATAATTCTTCAAGTCCATCATTAAACACTGGAGAAGCCTTTGGTTTGAGAAATTCAGGAAGCTGGCCTATATTCAAATTAAAGGGAGAAGAAAATTGCAAAGCATACCTTGAGCAACTTCTTCAAAGACTGGTTTATGGGTTGTGTCCTTGTGGTTGCTTTTATTTTCTGATAAAAATTTGCAAACTTTGCAAAAATAAAATTTCTTAGCAACCTTTGCGGTTTTAATGGAGAGCATTGTCACCAGTTTTCGTATTGTTGCATCCAATCTGTGGATCTTCATGTGCTTGCTGATGTTTCCAATGCGACTCCCACAGAATTCACAAATACCTGCATCCATTGACCTAAAATTAAATTTGTATAAAATATATCCTTATTCAAAAACCTACATTTTCTTAACACAATGCTCTTCACTTTCAGAAGATTCTGATGCAGGACTATCAGCAGGTGATGGCACAGTTGATGCAGATGGTGGCATTGGAGAAGAAATACTAAAGATAAATTTAAATAATACAAAACACATAACTTACAGTTCTTTCTTTGGCAAGTGTTGAAAAAATTCACTTGCCGACTTCATTGGGTTTGCAAAATTTTCATGCCGTAGGCTAAATATTAAGTAAGTGGTTAAAAAATTATAAGATACAGCTTCGGAGTTGAAGGCCCTTCACAATGAGGGGAGTCTCTGACATGACATCTGGGGAAAGGGCGAGGGGAAGAGAGTCACCAGGGGTAGAGATTTGAGGGGAGGAATTCAAATCATCAAATCTAAGCAAATTTTTAACACTTTCAACAAGGCTTAATAGTAATCTTCTTAGCATTGGACACACTCTCTCTCTCTCTCTTTGCATGAATTTCAAAAATATCTTCAGTTGGTTCAANTTTTAACTGTTGTTGATAATTTTTGAAGGCCTATTGCTAAATGATTTTTTTTTGAAATCATCTGAAAATTGTCCGTACACTAGCCCTAAAGGCTCCCTAAATATCAATGAGATATCTTCCAAATTGACTGAAATACGTTGATTTTAATTTTTAGATATGTACTTCCTTTGTTCAAACTCCTCACCTATTTAACCATAATTTAGAAGAACACCACCTTTAGTCTAAAATTGAAGAGTTTAATTTTAAGCATTTCTGTATAGTTATTTTGCTGTCTATTTTTTAAGCTAATTATTAGTCTTATTACAGCCATTGTATTAAATAATTACATTTTAATTAATTAAAAAGAAGTTAAAATGCAATGGATTCTATGATATGTTTAAAAATTTTAATCCTTTTTTTCTGAAATTAAAAAAAGTGGAACCAGTTCTTCAACTAAATTCTGTACAGATGGGACATAGTTTTGAAATTTAAATGAGAAACACCAATTTATATAGAAGCATAGAAAATCTATATGGAATTCCATACTTTTGTGAAATACACTTCCAATTTTGCATGAAGAATAATTGGGGAAGTGTTGATTTAAAAGTTCTTCTTTTACAGTAGCTAATTGGTAAAATTTTATAAAGAACCAAATAGATTTTGTAGAAAGTTGAATGTCTTTCAATTTTAACAGTCTTACTACTGCATTTAGGCTCTTATAAAGATTTTTTAATTTAAAGAGCACACTTTCTTTCAGAGCAGTGAAATGCAAACCTTTATGATTTGTTGAAAATTCAGCGTTTTCCAGAAGCTTATAACTTTCAATGCACTTGTCTCTTGATGTTGGGTCTATATTGATGACAGTAAATGATAAATTACAATAATTTCCCTAAATATACTTGCTTGGTATTTATTGATGACTTCCAATCTTCTGTCGGCAATTGTCTCATGTTCCATGTCATCAATATTTACAGAAAAAAAGCATTCAAATTGTACCTTAAACCATAACTCCTAACTAGCTCCAAGTAGGCAGTCCTTTTTGATTGTTTAATGTGAGGGAAGATTCTTTCTGTTAACTGATAAAAATCCTGCTGCTGTGTCATAATTCTGAATCAATTGGAAAGTAGTAATGCCCAAATAATATATTTGAAACAACATAATTTATATATTTCTAATTATATTTCTTATATTAATTTTTTAAAGAATAATTTCCTACTAAATTAAAAATTTTATAAGTGTTGCAACATAATACATTAATTTTGTATTCCCTCAGTGACTAAGCAATAAGTGGTGCTACAGTAGCAGGTTGTCAGTATTTGAAATATTGTGGGGCAAATATTCAGTAGAAACAGTGCTTCCACTTTTACTTCTTAAGTAAATTTCTTACAAATTTATTGCAAATATTGGAGAACAATTCATAACAAAAGTTTTGGGTATGGTTAGGTTTAGGTACAGGTCTCATTAAAAATCTCATCAAAGCTTAAAATGGTTTATGAAAATATTTCTGATGTTAATCACCATTTGACTTGAAAATGATCCAAAATGTTAGCCAATGAAATGAGTAGGATTACATTATCAGAGAATAACTAAAGTTTAATCACACATTGGTTAAAGAGAGATTCAAAGCATCAAATATTGCAAATCAATGTTTGTTTCAGGTCAGGTCCCCGTTCACTTTTTCTTAGTGGCCGTCAACTTTTTCCCTACGATTTTTTAAATTCAAAGTTTGAGGCCAATATTGCTCCTACAACTTTCTAATTCATATAAAACATAAGTTCTAGTCTTGATCTACATGAATCTGCAATAAAAAGAGAGGGTCAATCTTAAAATTTTTTAGAACTAGCCCTTCAAATTTGGTCAACTTTGGGTAAAAAATATTTTTTGGGGACAAAAATATTTTTGATTTTATTGCTTTAATTAACTGGAAATGGTTTAAAAAGCATTTTGGTGAAATAAAAAAAATTTTTGGGACTCATTTTTTTGATTTTCCTATAGTAAAATTTTTGAAAAATTTGGGACACCGCTGAGGGACCAATAATGGTCCTATGGACTTGAAACATATACCATTCGAAAATTCTAGTCTTAATCTACATGAATATGTAATAAAAATTGGGTGGTAACTTTTAAAAGTTTTGAGTAATAACCACTCAAAGATTGTCAACTCACTTAAAATTTTTCAAAGGGGTATTTCCAGAAAATTTTTGTAAGATTATTTTTTCATTTAGAACAATTGAAAATGATATAACAACTATATTTAATATTTAAATAGATAATAAAATTCAATGTGAATATATACTAAGACTTTGATAAAAATCAAATGTATAAAATTTATTATAAAGACAAAATATAGAAAAACAACATTAACAAAACGCATAAAAAGGATGCTCAGAAATCCAATCTGAAAGCCTAATTAAGTTTTAAACTTTTGTAATTGGATCTGATCTTTTCATAGATTCTGCTAATATCTTCTGATGATGGGTTGAAATCTTGCAATAATTTTTTAAGTACTAATTTGGTCCCCAAAGAGGTTAATTATTTGAGCGATTTTATCATATTAATCTGTTCGTCTGACCATTTTCCCGGTTTGCACATACTAAACAATAGTTAATTTATATCAATTTAGATTATATTACTTTATTTTTGCTCGAAATAGGGCAAGATTTGACTCAGTAAATGGGGTGGCACTATGTGTGGTATTTACACTAGTCTCTTCATTTTTACTCTAAATATAAATATAGCTTCATTTAATAGAATTAATTTACAGTTTGGAACAGGGCTCTTAGGATTATATAAGTCTTTTGTCCGCATTTGTTTAACAATTTCAGGGGTTGCAGATTTAGCAAATATATGATTTTCAACCCAATCAGAGGCTTAATTCCCAGTCTTTACAGTACCAGTTGTTATATTCATTAACGATAAGTTAATGCTTGATAGATTAAATCTATCTACCACTTCCTTCCCAGAACTGTTCTACAATATATTAGATTATATAATATGATAAATTTCTTACTGATGTATATTGTTCAATGGGGCTTATTTTTCCAAAGTCCAAATCTAATTTACACTTTTTGTTTTCCATTGGCTTTAATGGAGAAACTCTTACAACTGGAGTTTTGCTTGTAGACGGCCCAATGTTTTCCTTCTTTAGTAAAGTTTGCTGAGGGTTTTTAGTATTCCAACAGGTGTTTCATTATCAGTCGAACCAAAGTGAACAGATTTAACAGTAGATTTACTAGAGCTTCTTTCTGTAGAAGAAGGTGTAGTGTAATATGAGAGAGATGATTTAGGTGTTTTTTCTTTGACACAATATTTTTGCGCATTGGATGCACCATGCCCTGTTTGAATTAAATGAGCTCGTTTTTCAGACTCAGAAATTGTGGGGTTATCTAAAATGTCTGTATCCCACATACGTCTAATCATTGTTGCCATTAATTGGCATTTAATGTTGAGTACAGACTTTTGGCTTTTCTAATCCATTTGAAATATAAATCTTTTTTAAATAATGAAAATGTTGACGCATTTCAGGTTTTATGAAAAACCTGCATCCATATAGATGACCAGTCTTATGATCATTTACAGTAATTGGATTGTTAGTTTCACAAATCATTTGCAAATCGTAAAAAGTGTGGTTTAATATTACACTTGGATGGACACATAGTTGATATTCAAGAACGATGAACAAAGTTCCATGGCATAATACCAGTTTGAGCCAGTAAATTTTGGAATTGTTGGAAAATATCTATAATTTTTTTATTGGTAGTGTTTTCTTTCAAATTGTTAGTTGTTGCAATCGTTTGGCGTCTTTTTAAATGGTTTAAGGATATTTGGTTTTTGAATTATATTAGTAACATATTGAAGATTAATGTCTCAATCTGTTTCAGCATCTAAATAATTCACAAACGAAGTTAATTTACCAAGGAAATTTAATATAGTTTTGGCCTTAAGTTGGCCTTCATCAAGTAAATCTTCAATGTAACCCACTAATGCTTTAGGTTCTGCAAAATAACGTGTAGCATGGCAAGTGTCTTCTACACTTTTTACAAAAGGAAATTTTTTTCTATTTCTTGATTCCCCTTAATTCTTAGTATTTGCATTCAAGTTGTATGTAATCTTTCACGACAGTTTCAATATCCTTTGGCCTACGTGAGTGCAATATATTAGAAATTATTTTTCTAATTTGATGTGGTAAAAAAGCAATTCATCAGAGTTTACATGTCTTTCAATGCAGTGATTTTGATGGCCTTTTCTACAGGCAAATAAACGGTTGCATGTTCTGCATGCAAAAATATAATATCTTAATCGCAGTCGCTGCATATCAGAAAGGTAATTTAGTACTTGCTCTCCTTGTACTTTGTCTTTCGACATAGTGTCTTTTGTAGTGCTTAACAATTTTTTTGCATATAATGCATGGTTGTTCTTTGCGCGGCATGCTAAATACACCATTATACAATGAAGTAAAGGCTAAATTCAAAATCAGCATAAAAAATTACCCCTACACACCAACAGATGTTTCCAAGTATGTATTGTTCAATGCACAATCACAGAACATTTTATATTGTTCAATGCACAATCACAGAACATACATTCTATCAATATCCTTTGGGGAATTTTTGCCCAATATCTGGATTTCATTTTTCTAATTTGATGTGGTAAAAAAGCAATTCATCAGAGTTTACATGTCTTTCAATGCAGTGATTTTGATGGCCTTTTCTACAGGCAAATAAACGGTTGCATTTTCTGCATGCAAAAATATAATCTCTTAAACGTAGTCGCTGCATATCAGAAAGGTAATTTAGTACTTGCTCTCCTTGTACTTTGTCTTTCGACATAGTGTCTTTTGTAGCGTTTAACAAATTTTTTGCATATAATGCATGGTTGTTCTTTGCGCGGCATGCTAAATTAACGCATTATACAATAAAATAAAGGCTAAATTCCAAATCAGCATAAAAAATTACCCCTACAAATCAACAGATGTTTCCAAGTATGTATTGTTCAATGCACAATCACAGAACATTTTATAATCAGAATATTAGGGGAATTTTTGCCCAAATATGGATTTTATTGCTTTTTAAATTCTTTTTAAGTAATTAAAATATTTTTACAATACCTGTATTTAATAGAAGCACTAATCCAACTTTTTCAAATTCACATGAATTTTACTATAAAAAATAGAAGAAATTTTGTAGAATCCATTGCATTTTAATTTCTTTTTAATTAACATCTAATTACTTACTACAATGGCTGTAATAAGAGTAATAATTAGCTTAAAAAGAAAATAACTACACAGAAATGCTTAAAATTTAACTCTTCAATTTTAGACTAAAGGTGGTGTCTTTCAATATTATGGTTAAAAAACTTCATTACAGCCATCATAGTGAATCCATTCATACATAATCCTCATACATGCTGTTCTTGGAAAAAATTTATTATGAACTAATATATTGACGTAATAGGATAATTGGCAAAGCATTATACCTATGCTTAATTGCAAAAATAATTGCTTTACAACTTAAAAAACAAAATGCAAGTAGAGACTCATTAAACGAATTTAAGTTAAACAATAAAGACAATAATTGATTTAATAAAATATAAAGTAGAGCATAAATTTATGCAACAAAACCATTTGTATGAGTACTGCTCTTTGATATTGTTTTACTATCATACATGAATACACTATGCACTATTTAGCATAAATGTTGATTAACTTTACACAGTAAATACTTTAACACAAAAGCTTATAAATCAAATGTATGTACAAATGTGATAAAAAAACTTGAAGTTTATGAATGCAATAAATGTTTTTAACTTTGTTTCATTCAGAATGTCATAAAAATACTAAACTGAAGAACATTATCTATGATAAAGTTTGAGCAATCCAATTAAGCATGGATGAAATTTCAAAAAATAGGTAATTGCTACGTCTCTAAGGTTAGCAACTTTGTATAGTAAACCTTTCACATTGTTGCAAAAAAGATATGGTAAAGTAAATACATGGGCATGAGATGTAGGTAGTCATTTGAGTCATGCAACTTGAGTATCATCTGTCACAACTTGATTATTATTGACAGAAAGTTTAAGATTGTCAATCTTCATCTGACGTTTATCTATGCTGGTAGACATTAGTGTAATAATATGATATATGGATGAGTCCAATTCCTTATGTATATTCCCATTTTACAAACGTCTGCAATGTTCCAAAGTCAGCATCAATATGAGACAGGATATTCTTCTCAGAATTTTCTTGAAATATCAGAATATTATCAACTTGTGCTTCAGCAATTCCCTCAATTTTTAGCATCTTGTTAATATTTTCAATACAAATTGATTTTGAAAATGTAATAAACTCAATTTTCTTAAAAGATTCGGATATATGAAAGAATACTTCTTATGTTGATTTGTGAAATTTTATTTGAGTAAGTTTCTAGCATCAGTATCATGCAGCAAGGCAGTACCTGAATCTATGAAATCAGTACAGATCAGTAGGAAGTGCTTCTGATATTGAGCTATTACATCCAATCCAATACATTTCCGAGAAAGATCTAATGTTTTATTACATTGATAAGAAAATTTGCTTCACATCTTCAATTGCATGTTGAACAAATGAATTGAACAGTTTTACCATTTTGAAGAGCAAACTATATTAACATTAATATAAAGAGAGTCAATTAGGAAATTCTAATTGATTTACTATGTATAAACATTACAATGAATACAAAACAGGTAGTGTTGTTAAATTTTTAATATTTTCAAAATGTATAAGAAATTAAAAGGATTTACTTTTAAGCTCTAAGATTTTTGAAATATCACTTTCAATTTATTGATTAATTGGCCTACTTTGCCAACTGAAATTGTATCAATAGATTTGAATATATCAAAGCTTCATTTTTAGAATTTCTGTGGCCAAGAATAAATGTTCACTTGATCTCAGAGTTGAAACTATGATGTTGAACTAGCAAACAAGATATGTTTAGAAGACTAAACGATGGCTCACATTGAGTGAACTTTCCATTTTGAGCTTTTTTCATTTTGACCGAATTTAACCAATTGCAAAGTGCAAACTCCCATGTTTAGCTAATTGTTTTGACCAAAGATTAGCTTTATCATCTTCAGTTGGAAAATGGTGTATTGCAATTGGAGTTCAATATCATTCCTTGAACTTAAGCATCTTACTAATACATCTTATTCACAGACGAACACGTGAACAATTCTACTTTGCTAAAATTCTTTGTAAGCATGGAAATGAAATTTTATCATTTTCACATTAATACGAATCTTACCATGATATTATTCCATTACGTTTGACAAAGCTGTGTGATGAGGTAGCCTTGTTGTAGTAACCCTCGTTTTTTGGTCATGTTTTTAAATTTATATTCATATGTGCTATTACATTATTTGTTAATTTTATGTTTAGTTTTTGTTCCATTGATTGGGAGGTCTTATCCTAATCTTGATGATCCAATTTTCATAGCATTTGATGGCTCATTGTTCAGGGGAGATAAGAAATTCCAAGAATTAATTCATTCAGAAATTCTAAGCATTTTACCGGATATACAGGTGCAATTATATTATTTTAAAAAGTTTTATTTCAGTTATTATAATTTTCAGTCAATTTACATTGCAACATTTATTTGTTACATATATTTATAATAGGCCACCAGATATACATTTTAGTTTTAATACATTATATTCCCTTTCATCACTCAACTCAGAGTTTTCTCTTCTCTGGTAAATACGCTATCTATAATTGCATCTTAAGCATATTCATCAGCAAATGTTTTGAGCAAGTATACGTAATGAATTTATTGTTCTAGTTTTAAGAATCCAACGAGTATTCTTATCAACATTTAATTATTTTGACTCATCATTCCTATTTTTTTTCAAATCCATATGAAAACTTGATATATAATGGTAGACAGAAGTTAAAAATTTCATATTTTGCTTTTTTCAAATTACTAGACACAAATTTACACTTTTAGAGTTTTCTTGTGCCATTGCCTTTTGATTTATTTTTTTTAAATAAACGCACAAATTATAAAATAATAACCAATGTAAATTCCAAAGCATATACAAGTTTAATTATTTTGAACAATACTGGGATTTAATAAGCATATTAAATGTTTGTGTGATTGAAATCCAAGATTTTGAAAGAAATGATGTTGATAGACAGAAGCTGAAATATCAGTCGAATGCACATCAAATGTTAATGCAGTATGAAATTTAGTGTTTTTCTCTTTTTGTCTGCTCTTTGCTATTCTTTACTACAGCTTGACATCATGCAGGGCAGAGTTTGCGATTTCTTGGAAAATTGTTTTAGCACAGTCAAGAAATGAATGAAAATTTAATTATATGGGATATAACCATTTTCTCTTCATAGTTTTATAATAATCTTTTCAGTGATGTTTACAAGTTTTCTTTATTAGTTTTTCAGACTGCTCTTCAGAATTGATTTTAAATTATATATGAAAAACTCCTGATTGTTTCCTATATACTAAATGATAATATTTACTATCACTTTGATGTAACTCTCCAATTTATGGTCTTCTTTTATTATACTACTATAGCGCTTTGTCCCATTCAAATCGCAATACTGCTTATAATTTTGGCACAATACTCATTCAGATTTTTGAATTATTTTCCAATTGTAAAAGACAAATTTTTTTATACAATTTATGTAACTGACATGCTATTTATATATTTGATTAAAGCATTTTTATACTTGCCATGTACTGGAAATGAGCTTATTGTTAATTTTATCTAATTTAGTTACAATTCGTTGATGCTATTGATGGCAGTGGTAAAGGAGCCGCCTTATTAGCTTCTATTATTTAAAGTATTACCTTAAAAAAATATATTTTGTTTAATTTTTCTAAAATGTTTAAAATAAAAAATTTTTATGATGTTTGTTGTAGTTTATGAATAATTTCAAATGTTACCAAATTGTTTTTGAGAATTGGGCTTTAGAAAAGTTCATTCATACTAGTAATGCTTATTAAATCAACACTGAATTCAAGTTTTTTTAAGATGACTGTATCACGCAACAGATGTTTGGTGTCAAATGCATCATGGATTAAGAAATTCTTGAATTGTCAAAACTGGAATTTCTCTAATCGCTTTTGCAGCCTTTTACCCTAAAATTAATGTAATCATTACATTTGGTTCTTATCTTAACTATTCAATTGAAATTATTCAGTTCAGCTTCATTTAGTAAGTGAAAATCAAGAAAATTGCCCATTCTAAAAATATAAAATTTCAAAAAATGGAATCTACACAGGGTAAACAAATATATGGAATTAAATTGCTCTTTGATAGTGAAAAGTTGTGGTAGTTAGGCAGCTACCATCTTGTGCGATAATATTACTCTTCCATGCTTTTATCATGAGTAACCTTTATTACATTTTATTTACTGACCTAAATGAAATGCGCTATAAAAAATTTAATAGTCAATTAAAATGGGTATTAAATATCTCAGTGAAATAATTATTGAAAACTAAGCATTACATTCTAAGTCAATTTTTTCCAAAACAACGGGTCATGTTGAATAATTGCTGACATTCTTCAAGAAAAATCTGTATTTAGAATGTGATTGAACAATGAAAAATATTGATAGCAATTCTGAAAGCGCCAAGTAAAGAAGTACTAAACAAAAGGAAATGTAAACAAGCAATATTTTCAAATAGTAATTACCTTGGGTTATGGTGATGTTATTTTCTATTAAAAATTTGAATTGTAAGATTTATAATCTCGCAAGTCCAGTTTTTATATAATATTTATCAGTTGTAAAAATATTTTTTAATGTCAATCTAAAGTTTTTAAATTTATTTACTTGTATTTTGATAATTCATTGCATATATTTATATGTTTTTAGAAATGAGTTTTTTCTTTTTATGCCTAATTAGTTACATTATGTGTGTTCTTTTATTGTGTTTATTTTTAAGTTTGCAAGAAGAAAATTATATTGAAAGTATTGTTCATTATTTGAAAAATGTCGTTGAGCCTTTTCTATAGATATAGCATTGTGGATATAGAAACAACTTTAAAAACAAAATGTATACAATGCAGCATTATTTACAAAATCTCTATTTACAAATTTGCAATGCTAAAATAAAATCGTAACACAGCAACCTATAAAAAAAACATAAAAAGCTAACTAAATATAACAAATGAATTCAGAAGAAAAACTAAATTATAATTTACACCAAAACTGCACTTACAACTCGAACACAAACACATTAAACATTTAGAACAACTTTGATTCTCATTAGAATAATCGTTTGAAAATATTGCTAAAATAGTTTTCGTAATCTTCTCTAAACAGTGAGATGGTCTTCAGAGGTTAATGTCTGTCTTTAAATGAATATAATTTGCCTTAGAAATAATCCGATTAAAATATAATTTCCAGATAGCTTTTTAAGGATTTAAAGAGTAGTCTGTTACCAGATCTTAACTCAACTTTACTAGGTAGGTACTAAGAAACATGATTACTTAATAATAAATCATTATTCTTTTATTAATTTGAGCAATCCATTTTATATCACATGAAAGATAGAGGCCTAGATCGATTATGCTTCTGTGCAATTAATGGATTTCCCCTTAAGAATAGATAGCAAGAAGGGTCATAAGGAACTAAAAGAAGTTGGAATTTTTGACATTAAGACAGTTCATTTTGTATAGGCCAACTTAAATTATTTACAACATTGTGAAGATTTTCAATTTCACAGTTCATACAAAATGACGCAAGTTCATTTATATAGACTATAAACAAAAGTGGTCCTACGACTGAGCCCTGAGGAACGCCACCGGTGACTGGAAAAATTCTAATATCTTTTAGCTTTCTAAATAAGATTGAATAGAAAACTTTATCGAAGCTTTGGAAAAGTTGTTGTATAGAACAATTGAAATATTACCTTCATCAAAATTTGAGTAAATAATATCCATAAAGCTAAGTAATTGCAAAGTTATGAATCTTTTTTTCACAAAAACAAACTGTGATGAAGATAATATACGAAGAACTATCAGTTCTTTCAAAGAATAATGAAATTTTTGGTAAAATACTAATTGCCCTATAATTCTTTACATTACTCTTATCACTAGATTTCTAGATTGTGGTGATGTGAGAATACTTTCAGTAGCTTGGATAAATCCCAATATCAATGTGGTATTTAAAAATATTAAATACATGGTGTTTAATGAAGTTGTGTATCTTTTAAAAAATATAGGGTATTTCATCCAGGCCATATCCGAAATATGAGCCATTGGAGAGCAATTCAAAAACAAGATCTTCTGTAATGTGCACTTCAATGAAAATATTACCTTCTATTAATTGAGATATTTTCTTTAGTGAACTATAAGTAGTTAAGATGGACACGAGGAGGCACCAAGGGACAGCTATGGCTATTTGCCATATGGAAATGAAGCAATTCTATTGGACGCCATCTAGTGACGAAATATTTTTGACGAAACTAAATTGAGCAAATTAATTCTTTAGACAATTTGTTTAGACTAAAGTGAGAATCTTTGATTTTTTAGAATTTAGGCAAACTGATATTTTTGATGACAAATTTCACTTAGGGCGTGTTTGTTGTAACAATGTTTAAACATGCAACATAATGTTTTAAGGAAAACAATTCATAGATCCAAAACCCAAATACTTCAAATGAAAAATGATGTGTTATTTGCATTAGAGCGTGTTTCCAAGTGCGTTAATATTGATCAAAACAAATATGCAAGAGGTGGAAAACAACAATTTCTTTAGCAATTACATGTAAATTGTAAAAGCATACATTACACAATGACTCTGAGTGACAAAGTTCAGTATTGTACAATCTTCAAGTTTCCATCTTCATTCTAAAATATGACGGCACTTC
>CABFPE010000939.1:192414-215643 GCA_900660155.1 Hofstenia miamia | reverse complement strand
ATTCCCTACTTGAGAAGTTAGCAATTAGTTTCAAGTAGCTATTCAACTAGTTTTAGTACTGTTCAGACTATCGACTTTTATCAGCTGATAAATTATCAGATGACAGTAATCTGGCTGTTTTGCCAAAAAATCGGATGGAGCATTCAGACTATCGACTTTTATCAGCCGATAAAAAAGCAGATAGAGTGTTCACACTATCGACTTTTATCACCGATTTCTTGACAGATGATAAAAGTCGATAGTGGGAACACACCTTAAGCATTTTAAGTGTCTCCCCAATTTAATTCTATTTAATTTTCATGTGCTTTTCATACCTCAAAGTTTGCGAAATAAATTTGTTGCAATAATGCAACGATTGGAACAAAGATCTCATTTGTTGCTTATTTTGAAACAGTCGGCAGCCTGGTGCTGATGCCAGTATAGATGTTGTATCTTATATGCTTAGTAACTTTTCACGACGCTGTTTTTATTAGTACCTAATAATTTATATTTTCAATAATAAATGATAATAACTTACTTAATTAAAAAATCTATTTTTCTATGAAGTTATACATAATGATACATAATTTCATGTAACCAAATATTTTTCGTAGTCTTCAAAAATAATAGTCGGCAAATTCACTATACTAAACTGTTCATCATAGTTCTGCTTCATAATTTTACTGAATTTTTTAGGGAATATTGTAGCATAATCCATCGAAAACAGCAAAAAACTGAAACTGGGGAACAAGATCGAATTATGAATTTGTTTGATTTTATTAATTTTGTGTTTTCAATCGATTAGCATTAAACCAAGCCATGCAATTTAAATTCGATATTAATTTGTAAAAACAATTACTTGTTACTCGAACTTTTGACAAATTACATGTGGACATTTAAGCTCCACGTCGATTTTGCAAGCGCCATATTAAAGCAGAAATTTCTGCTAGCTGGCAACTAAAAAGGTGACAGGTACTTGTTTAGCAGTAAATATGTTTATAAAAATTTCTATAAATATGTGAAACCAAAAGAGAATGGCTGATGGAGAATAAACTTCTTATTATCTACTATTTTTTACTCGGTTTGATTATTAATAAGAATGCGCAGCTAGGCGATTCATGTGTTGTGACGATCATTAGGCTGTTGTGAGGGAGAAAGTGGTTTGTTGCCTAGATTGGAACATCGCATTTAGGTTAGGATTAAGTATAAGGGTTTTTAACTACCGCCTAGCTGGCTATCAATGCTTTTCAATTGTTGCATATAGTAACACATGCGAGATAAGGCAAGATCGCAACCCTAGGAATTATCTATCTTTATTTATCTTATTTTAGATCCAAATTCGTTATTTACCTTGGACTCATAATGACTGATAATGGCCTTTTATCTATAAATGTTACTGTATATGTCGAAAACGTCGTAGGTTTAGGAAGCTGCTATTTGCTAAATATTTTAACTGTTTTTAACTCCTTTTTAATGCTTTGCAGCTAGTGTCAATAATCATGTTTATTATGTTACTATATGTAGGGTAGGAAACTGCTATGCTATTTATTAACTAGATTTTCATATTAGCAGTTAGTGTCAATGAACGGTTGCATTAATATGCTAGTAGTAATTACACTGCATATGAGAATGAGTCATTAAGTCAAGTAGTGCCTGCATTACTGTTTATTATCGCACAGTTAGGGTACACAACAAAACTAAGTCAAGTGAGAATGAGCTGAGTCTGTTGCTGGATGGAACATTACTTTGTTGCGCAATGGCAGATGGCTTCTTCTTGGTGATCAGATACTGCTTTGGGCAGCGAGCCCATTGTTAACTGGAGTATCTCTCATATGGTTACCTAAATAGTGGCTGTTATGCGTTATTCTACTATTATATGGATTCTAAATGCAGTTTAGTTTGGATGTAGAGAAACGTGTACATGAGACAACAATAGTTAATCTAGATAGACATTACCCTGTTGTATGAAACTGTAGTCCAGCTTCTCTAAATAGTTCTGAGTTATTACACATCTAAAGCCTGGGTGATGATTCTACATGGCAACTGTGACAGGACGCTGAAAGTCCTATTAACATCTGGAATATAATTGATGTAGTCAAGATAGGTGTTTCTTCTACATCAAATACATTACCAAGAAAGCTGTTACCATTCTGTGCTCACTAATTCTTTATTGTTTATCGTTCTTTAATTATTGTGTTGTTAAATTGTGGAATCTTGTGAAAATTACATGCTAGGAGATGTGCTCCAGTGTAATAACTGAATAACGACGTGGTTAAATATCTCTCTCTCTCTGTGGTTCTCTACTTTACAACTGGATTAGCTGTGGTGTATCAATGGAAGATTTAAACACTCCTCAACCTACAAAAAATTTTTTTTTCTATCTCTGATTATTGGAATGAAAACTTGATATGGTCTAGGCAACCGCAATGTTACTATTACCTCACAACAGAAAACTGATCGTCACAATCAAGTCAACCATGACAAACAAAAAGAATAAGAAAAACCAAAACCAAACCACCCCCTCAACATCAGTGAGAACACAATCGCTTGAAAGTCTATCCCCCCAAGATGTTGANATAACAAAACTAAGTCAAGTGAGAATGAGCTGAGTCTGTCGCTGGATGGAACATCACTCTGTTCCGGAATGGCAGATGGCTTCTTCTTGGTGATCAGATACCGCTTCAGGCAGCGAGCCCATCATTAACTGGAGTACATGTATCTCTCATATGGTTACCTAAATAGTGGCTGTTATGCGTTATTCTACTATTATATGGATTCAAAATACAGTTTAGTTTGGATATAGAGAAACATGTACATGAGACAACAATAGTTAATCTAGATAGACATTACCCCGCTTGTACGAAACTGTAGTTCAGCTTCTCTAAATAGTTCTGAGTTATTACACATCTAAAGCCTGGGTGATTATTCTACACTACGTGGAGAGTGAAAGTATCTCAGAATGGACTCGAACTCGACCCTATCAAAATATTCACTCATCCAAACTCGAAAACTGCCCGAAAAATAGATAATGTTTTGGTTATTTAAAATCTTGGATATCTCTCCAATGAAATGGTGATAATCTAGTGTTTTGCGAGGATGTGGGAATTTATTAGAAATCAGACTCAATTTAAGTCACCCGAGGAGCGGCTTTCTGACACAGTAAAATACTGGCTAGCATGAATCGCTCAGACGGTGGGCTTTTAACGTTTGTTGTCGTTCAAAGCATGTCGCAAAGACATACAATATTTTCCTGCTGGCAAAAAAAACTATGATAAATATTAATAATATTTTGCAAGGCTAAGTACATCAAATGATTGGCAGTACTGAATGTCTTAGATATTTCTGAAGTCAAGTGGAACTTAACACCAGTAACTTTATGATCAAATAATTTAGTCATTGTGGATGGTACCCAATTCCGACCTGATCTGAAACTGAAGACAGAAATCGGGTCGGGCTTAATAGAGTACGTGATGTCACTCTCTAATATTTGCATCCACGGGCTACCATAGACCGTCGAAGAAATCTGTTGATTTCAAATCATTAACGATCTTCAAAGCCTCCTCCAAAAATTACAGTAGTGAATTACCAATGAAGTTAAGGAACTACAAAGCCTTCCAGTTTATTACAATTTAAGTTATTCCCTCAATCAAATTAGCTAATAAACTTCAATAATTGATGAAAACAAAATTAATTTGAATGCTCTTACTATAAAAATAAACAACTTTAACTGACCTTACACGTCTGCAGGCCTAAAAATTTTACTCATATTCGGATGTAACCGCTTTTAAATCCGTACACGGACATCAGCTTTAGAACCGATTCGACATGACGTGCCGCTTGCCCGGTACCGGTTCATTTGAACACTGAGAGTGGATCACTTGGCCCTGAAATCCACAGAAATTATTTCAGACAGAATTCCTAAGATAATTGGATGTGATTATATATTTATTGCAAACCACTAGTGATTAATTCCCCACATTTTTATTAAAATCGGTAATGACAGCCGTAACATAAAAAATGTAGTAAAATTTATCTAGAAAGCTTGGCAACCATACAGGGATTGGGTTAGAAAAATTTTTTTAGATGAAAGAAGAAAGCTCTTTATTTAAGTGCTAAAAAGCAGAATCATGAAGGTCTCAAAAGACTTATGTGGATAACACCAAAAGTAATTTTCATTTTAAAAAAGTTCATGGAAATACGAACACAGAATTTCATACTGACTCGTCACTCTCCTCGGCCAATAATGGTCGGTAAATGCATGATTTTCTATTATAAGGACATTTTCCAGTCATATTTTTTATCCAAACTTCTGTGTTTTAATATTGTCAAAGTTTGGTAGCAACAACATTGTTTGTTGTCTTCATATTATTTTTAGTAATATAAATAGTAATTATACTTCCATTATAACGAATTTAAGTTTTTTTGTGTTGCAATTTACCTACATCTATATACATCAGCCTAAATGGTCGAATGTTGTAGCCCATAGTTGTAGCATAGATGACGTACAGCTCTTCAATGTCTAGAAATCTAAATCATTCGAGTTTCTGCATTTCAGCAGAATTGCCTGAATGGTAGTAGTGATACCAGCTTCAAAAGCCGAGTATGAGCGCAACTTCTCCCCGGCTTCCTACTTGGTAATGATAATCTTACTTTTTTAGAAGATAATGTCTAAGCACTTGTGGTCTTGAAAAAAACAAGACTTAATAAACTTATCTAAACTCTTAATCTGTACTGATAAGTTGCATACTTTGTAAACTTGAAAAACCGTCTAATTTGAGATTATAATTTCCTTAGCTTTTAACCATCTGTGTTCTATTCCCTTAACTTTGAGAAAATATCCCCCATCGAATTGCAAATACCAAATTCTGGACACCGGTTGAAACCGGTCAAAATTTTGGAAAAAACAGACTGTCTGACCGCCTGGTTAAGCATGAGGTCAATGAAGGCAACACTAAGGACATTAAATATATATCAAAAAGTCAATGGATAAATTAAATATAGAGCGTGTTCAATTAAGCAATAATAATTTGTCAGATAATCAAGATGATATCATAAACACATTCACTGATTTTTACAAAAACTTATACAAGAAATCAGAATGCAGATATGATAACAATAGTCTCATTTACCCCAAAATTTCTTTAGACGATTTCAACATTTTGAATCAAGATATATCCATTGACGAAGTTCATTCTGTAATAAATAAGCTAAAAAATTCACCAGGAATTGATGGCCTTAATGCTGCCTTTTACAAGACCTTTAGCTCAATTCTTGCCCCGCACTATTTATTATTAATCGAATCAATTTTAAAAAATGGTCACATTTCTGACAGTATCTCGAATGCAGTTATCAAATTATTACCGAAAAGGGAAAAGATCTAGAACAGCCAAAGTCCTGGCGACCTATCTCTTTATTAAACATGGACTTTAAAATTGTATCTCATATATTAAATAAAAGACTCGGACCACTGGGGACAGAAATATATAGTAATGCAACACAAACTGGCTTTATAAAAGCCAGGAACTCATCTTTAATCATTTCAGCAATTCAATGCATTATACAGTGCTTGTAAAATTATGCACTCGAAAAATTTCTTTTAAATTAAAAAGGGTTGATTAAAAAGCATTTAAAAATGAAATATTAGAGATAATTAACAATGGGTTCTTTCACTGTGCTACGATATGTTGAATTAACGGATGACTCATTATAACGAGTCATCACTTAATTGGTGTGCACATAATAATTATTTCTCCTTCTAGTGTGCGTGTTCCTGTGATATAATAGAGGTAAAAGAGTCTGGGATATCATTTTTAGTCATTATTTCAAATGAAACGGTCATCTCATTCTAATGATCCTGATAGCTTCTGCTATGTGTGCAAAGTTTATTGGCAATCAAAGACGACAATTTAATGATGCTTTGCACAATACGTATTGGTCATACTTCAAGACGAGCTGCTCTGACATAAACAAGCCATTTACGCCTTCCTTGTTATGTTCCACATGCCACAGAAATCTTTACCGCTTCTGTAGTAATGCATCATTTAAAATGCCTTTTTGTACACCAGCAATTTGGCAAGAAAACAAAAGTCACAATGATGGAGACTGCTATTTTGGTACAATCAAAAAGCCATGTTAAATGAAAAGCCTATATACTTCAATTGTAATAGCTGCAAATTGCCAATGACAATTTGTGAAGATTTAGCTGACAGAACAATCATAAACAGTTCATCAACATCAAGCTCCAGTGACAGCAACATATATACACCAGAAAATGTAGAAAGTTCCAACATTGAATGGAACTCCTCAGTATTTAATGATTTCTGCCAGGATTGCAACTTAGCAATAGACAATCAATGAAATGTCTTCGTATGCTTAAAACACACTCAGGTATGAAAAGTAGTTTATCCAATGTCACATACAACTCAATACAATCACGAGGTAAGCAATTTCTACATTTATATTCAAAACAAGATGAATTCACATTTTGCCATGATGTTCTCCAGCTTATGACTTCTCTTGGTATACCATATACAACAGATGATTGGTGTCTTTTTATTGATGCATCGTGTACAAGCCTAAAAGCAGCATTGATGTTTAAAAAAACCGGAAAATCCAGCAATAACAATAGCGTTTGCTCACACAAACAAATAATGTTCTGGGCAAAAGTGTCTGTGCTGATTGGAAAGAAAAGATTGATAAAATGATCTTAGCATACAATAATTCTGGACTCAATAAAATGACCTCGAAAATGCATCTCCTCTACAAACATAAAAATGAATTTGAACAGTATATTGGCAAATTTTCTGATCAGCATGGAGAATGGTTTCACCAAGAGATGTCTGCTGTTGAACAAAGATTTCCGTTGCATCTATCTAAAGGACTTATCTGTGGTCGCTTAGTCGTGAATCTCAGTTGGCGAAATCTACAAAAACACTTTTGAACTGAATAATTTTGGACTGAAAATTTACATATTGTATTTATTTTATGTAAAAGTGCTTTATTTCAATAAATGTTCTAGTCTGTTTTTTTGTCGTGGGTTTTGAAAAATATTTATAAATTTTGCGTTTAGTTAATAGTTCTTTTAGAAAAACAAAAAAAATCTAAGTGCAAAAAAATTTTTTTAAATTCGAGCACTGTGTTATTGACATTTGTAGAGTAAACAACATTGACATGGGAATACTTAATATTGATTTTAATAAAGCATACGACTCAATTGATCACGAATATTTGTTTAATACATTAGAAAAACTTGGACTTCCTGAAATCATTTTAAAGCTCATTCAGGCGCTATATGCAAATAATAACTCATATATATTAATCAATGGTTTTCTGTCACCAGCAATACAGGTGCAGAGGGGCGTCCGGCAGGGATGCCCCTTATCATGTATACTAACTTTGTAGTAGAACCCTTCCTGAGCCAAATTCGACATGCACCCCAAATTCAGGGATTTAATCATGATAACATAGAAATAAAATATCTAGCATTTGTGGATGATATCACACTAATTGCATTCAATTCATATAGCTTAGTCAAGTACTTCAAATACCTGGACGAATTTATCAAAATTAGCGGACTTTCTATAAATAAACAATAATCTATTTTCACTGGCATTAACAAAGCAAAAGAGTGGTCTAATGAATGCGCATCAAACCATAATGAAATTATACTTTTAGGTGTAGGGCTGAAAATATATGAAAATAATACTATTAATAATGATGTGTTTCTAAATGATAATAAATTGTTAATAAATTTCATTGCAAATCGTAAAATGTCAATCTATGGTAAGGCGAAGGCCATCAATGTACTGTTATTAACTAAGTTATTATACCAAATACAATATTACCCGTTATTACCTGTAAACAATTCAATTCAATGTGCTATCAATAATGCAGTATGGAAAAATAATGATCATTCACGACCAACTAAATTATTATATTGTAATTACAAAAACGGAGGAATTCAGTTAGGAAATATCTATTATTATCAATTAGCTTATAAAATAAATAATATATTCACAATACTCAGAGCAGATTGGCATCCCGTAAACAAGTTGTACTCTAAAATTATTTCCAATTTTACAGCCAGAAGCAATTTACAGGACATGCTTTGTAACATCAGTCTAACTAAGTCTTTCATAACCGTATGCCCCTCACTATCATCCACACTAAAAACACCTCAATTTCTAAAGTTTCAATTAAANCTATCAATAATGCAGTATGGAAAAATAATGATCATTCACGACCAACTAAATTATTATATTGTAATTACAAAAACGGAGGAATTCAGTTAGGAAATATCTATTATTATCAATTAGCTTATAAAATAAATAATATATACACAATACTCAGAGCAGATTGGCATCCTGTAAACAAGTTGTACTCTAAAATCATTTCCAATTTTACAGCCAGAAGCAATTTACAGGACATCCTTTGTAACATCACTCTAACTAAGTCTTTCATAGCAATATGCCCCTCACTATCATCCACACTATAAAAACACTAAGAAGTCTAAAATTTCAATTAAACCCCAATGGCTGTAGTACACGATTAGACTCAATCATACGCAAACGCAAACCTTATGGGGATCCAATTTAATTTAACCAAGATATAGAACCCGAAAGTCTGCAAAACTTTATAATACACAAACGGGGTTTCAAGTTAGAATTTAAATCGTCAATCAAAGGTAAGTCTCTAAATGATTTCTCTCGTTACCATGAACCAGATATAACAAAAATATTTGATAAAGCTTCAAGCTATTGGCTTATTACTAAATTTTCAATTCAAAATATACTCCAAAAATTAAGAAACTCTACTATTCGCCCTTATTATAAAACAATCATATATAAAGTCACCTTGAATCGAATCATAAATCGCGATAAATTTTACTTTTCCAGATTAATTGAGACGCCCTTATGCAGATTATGCAAAATAGAAAATGAAAACCCCAAGCACCTGATATTTCACTGCGCAGCCAGAATAACACAAAAACCAGCGGACTTTCAAATATTTTCAGACTTACTAAATACATCAAATTTTCACGCCACAATAGAGTACATTATAAAAAGCATAGTCCTACCAAAAGACCAGCCATCATTATTGATGTGACTGCTACGTTTTTAATTATGTATATATTATTTTAAATTTACCCGTAAACTTTTTTAGATTCTTCGTTTGTCCCCTTTTTAACGCCTCGGTAAGTCTGTGTGTATGGTTGTCTATTAATTTATTAATTTGGTTTTGGTTCTTTGTTTTGTTTTTGTTTAGCTTCCTTGTTTGGTTTTCCTTTCATTTTTTGTTAGTGTCCATATCTCCGTTATACCTTCATGTGTGTTTTGTTTTGTTTTGTTTTGTTTTGTCCTTAATATTTAATTCTATTTAGGAGCTTGTCAACTGCGGTTTGTTTGTTTTCTTGTATTTTTGTTTATTTAACACACTTTATTATCCCTGCTTTAATATTTATTAATAGAATGGTGCGTGACTGGTGATGGGTATGAGGCAGTGCGGTGCTTTTTGCGGTACAGTGATGACAAAAGAACTTGCACAAGATTCTTATAATCTGAGTATCATTTTTGTGTAGAAATAAAAAAAAAAGGCGTTGACGTGTACCTGCTGCACGTCATTTTGTCACTGCGTTTTTTTGCGTTTTTATTCCTTCCGTACGTTTTCATCTTCTTCATCCCTTTTTTTTTTCTCTTGAATTAATCTCATCATCTATATTTCCTAGTTTCCTATCAACTTTCCTTTTTCTTTTTCCTACATTTGTCTTCCCCTCTTCTTCATCCTGAAGACTCCATCCCTTCACCAGCTCCCTCCTCCACACCCTTCATTAACTACACTGCATCCTTCCTCCTGTTGGTTTCCCCCATCGCTGCTCAAGATAGCCTGCACTTTTTCACAAGTAAGTTTTTTGTGTTATTTTATTATCGGTATATCTAATGACTACCTTAGCTCGTGCCTTAGACCCTAGAAATGAAACAATCTTGCAAGCTCCTACAAACCTAGGTCAACTTACTTTTAATGATAGTAAATTTGTTAACTTAACTGCAACTTACATTTTGCCCGCACCACCTCCCAGTGAAAATTATAATGAAAAAATCAGATTCTTTCCGCATACCCATGAGAAGTTTTCCCGCTAAATGGACGGTGGAAGAACAGTTCTCTATGCTCTATCACAAGTCTGGAGTCAAGGACATTGGAGAGATAAAGACAATTGAGCATAGAAGAAACCTAAATTCAACATCCTCAATTGCAACTATCAAAATTGAAAACTGGCAGCACCAAGCAAAGCTCAATGAGTGGGCAACTAGGATGAGTAACTGTGCAGGATTTCATGTGGTAGACAACTTCTTTATTAACTCCTCATGCCCAGCACTAATCATATGTCAGAATTGCCACTATACTGGACACACAAGATGCGAACAAAACCTGCCTCCACCTGATTGGGTCCATAAAGTAACAGAAAAGTATGCAGAAACCCAAACAAACGTTTTAGTCGAACCATCAACTGATTCCATCAAATTTGAAGAAAGTAAGAAAGCAGAACTCACTATCACTGAGAAAAAAGCCCTTTATCCAAATTTAGTCACTACACCACTTTTAAACTCGGGAAAGACTGATGTCGTCCTCGAAACACCAAATTTGAAGGTAGGTGGCAACACCTTTGCAGAAGTAACTACTACTGAGAATGCACCATGGGACTGGTCTGTGGCCAGCAAGCGGAGTTGCCCCTTTACAACAGTAGATGAATTCGACCATCCAATGCTCACAATAGATGAAAATGTTATGACAATAGATACAAGTAGGAACAAGACAGCAATTACAGAAAGTACTGATGGTTCTGTTTAATCTACTCAATGCTTTATTTTGCTTGTACACCTTTATCATTACACGGTAGGCCTCTTCTTTGTGTTTCTTTGGTAATAATGGTTACTAGCCAGCTAAAAGTGATTAATCACAACGTAAATGGCATATCAAACAGTGGCAAGTTTATTAAGATAATTGATGCTTCTTTAATTTATAAACCTGATTATATCTTGCTACAGGAAACTAAAATTAATGAACTGTCAGATAAAATGAAAGACTACCTTGAGACCAAAGGCATTAACTTTTTTCTCACGCGTAAAATAACAGATAGAAAAGGAGGCCTTTTAGCTCTTGTTTGTAGAAACAGTCCGCAATTACATATAGTTTCTTGTAATGAGAATGCGCAAATTTTTTCATTTAATAATAAAAAGAAAGTAATTATTAATTACTATTTTGGAAAGGAAAGTTATAAAACAACCATAAATTATGTGGCATGTAAAATCAAGGAAATAAGGCCAGTCGAAATAATCTGTGCAGGGGACTCAAATTGTTTTTCACAAATAAGAGATATATCCGGATAAAAAACCTCTCTTAATCTTACAAAGGTGAGATACAACTACTTGGAGACTCATATCCTTAAGGAATTCAACCTTGTAGATACTGCAGATTTCATAGAAAACTACGAGCACACATTTTTCAGTACAAATAACTACTCCTCAAGAATAGACAACTGTTTTGCCTCAAGCACCCTTGAAGCGAGGTCATCAAAAACAATACCCATCAAAATGTCAGATCACAGGCCCTTGTTAACAACTTTTTCTGGCGAGCAAATACATGGACAGGGAATTTGGAGAATGCGATCAAGTACAATGATTAGTTTTCAAGTTGAGGTGGGTAAAATTATTCAGGATTCCCTCCAGAGTGTGAATATTAGAAATATACAGGCCAAGTGGTGTGTTTTGAAGGCACAAGTTAAGAACTTCCTATCTACCAAAGAGAGAGAGCTAGCAAAAGCACTATGAGAAGCAGATGAAATTTTTAGATAAGGAAATCTACAACTATAATGAACTTAAAGGGTTTTATGAAAGAGCAATAGATAAGATTTTAACAAGCAAGGCTAGGGACGAATTGGAATATGTAACAAACATTGATTATGAAATTGGAGAGGGTAGTACAAAAGAAATAAAAAAATTTCTATCAAGGTCTATGAAAAAACTCAGAATAGAGGAAGTCTCAATAGAAAACAAAGTCTCAAACAACCAAGATGAAATCATTGAAGTGTTTACCAAATTTTATCGAGACCTGTATGAAAATAGAAGTGTAGAAACATCATCAATAAATCTCAACTATCCCAGATTAAGTGAGGAAGACACTGAGAATATCCAAAAAAGAAATTTCGATTGAAGAAATAAATCAAGGAATAGACAAGCTGAAGAATTGCCCGGGCTTAGATGGAATTAATGCGTACTTTTATAAGCACTTCCGTACCCTCTTAAGTCCGGCTATAAAAATGCTTTTTGAGTCCTTTTTAGATAAAGGAACTATTTCAGCCTCAATTAGTAATGCCATAATAAAACTACTACCAAAAAAGGAAAAGGATTTAAGATTGCCGCAATCTTGGCGACCTATATCCTTACTCAACATGGACCAAAAAATTCTCTCACACGTTTTAAACAACCGAATTGGACCTCTACTAGATAAATACATCTACCCAACTCAGACAGGTTTTATTAAAGCTAGACACAGTTCATTAAATATTTCAACATTACAATTTATTATAGATGTATGCAATTATGAGAAACGTGATGCTGGAATTTTAAATGTTGACTTTGTTAAAGCATATGATTCAATTGATCACCAATATCTCTTTAATACATTGCTCAAAATTGGTTTTCCGCCTTTCATAATTAAAATAGTTAAAATACTATATAATAACAATAAATCTTTTTTAATGATAAATGGTTTTCTCTCTCCAGCAATTACTATTAAAAGAGAATTAAGACAAGGATGTCCACTGTCTTGTAGTCTTTTTAACTTGGCAGTCGAACCATTTTTAAGATACATGCAAGCAGCGCCAACAATTGATGGATTTACGTTCAACAACACAACAATTAAGTATCTGGCGTTTGCAGACGATATTACTTTTGTGGTAACAAGTAAAGCTAGTCTAAGTATGGTGTTTACTTGCTTGAAAGAATTCGCGGCATTAAGTGGATTGTCAATCAACACGCAAAAAACAATCTTCTCTGGTATTAATAATGCAACTCAGTGGAAAACAAATGTTGCAGTAAACAACAAAGTAGTTGAGCTACTAGGTGTTAAGCTTGCATTGCAGGGGCAAAACTCTTTTAACTTAAGCAAGTTTGCTGATGAAAACAAGCAAACTATTAATTTTATTTCGAATAGGAAGATGTCATTCTACGGTAAAGCCAAGGCTATAAATGTTCTCGTTTTAACAAAACTAATGTATATAATCAAATTTTTGCCAATTATTCCAGCTAATAATACATTACAAAAAATAATTAACGAGGCTGTATGGAATAACAATGATCATAGCCGCCCTACAAATCTGCTTTACTGTCAATTCGAAACAGGTGGTATTCAACTAGGGAATGTACACTATATGCAGCTAACGTACAAGATCAACCTAATTAAGGAAATTTTGAATTCAAGTAATCATCAATTAAATATTTTATATGCGAGTATAATTAGCAAAAAGACGCGCAACAGCAGTCTTATGGAAATGATATGCAGTAGGGGACCAAAATATAGTTTAAAAGCATGCTGTCCACATTTATACATTAACCTCCAAGCTTTTAAATTACTAAAATTTCAGATGAATCCAAACAGTACTATGTCATCAAATTTTAATTTTAGAGATTTCATGATTGAGAAGCGGGGCAGAGCATTGCCACTTAGCGAAAACTTTAAAAGTAAAATGGTAACTGATTTCTGCCACAAGTATGATCCGGTGGTAGACAAGATTTTTAACAAAGAAGCAGCGTATTGGTAGATAGCTGCAACAAGTCTACCAAGTATATTAATGAAAGTGAGAAGAACAAAAATACGTCCTTACTACAAATCGCTGATGTACACAATTCTTTTAAATATGATTATTAATAGGAATACGTTTTATTTTTCTAGGCTGATTCAGACTTCAAAGTGCCGCCTATGCAAGAGGGTGGACGAACACTCTAAACATCTGATATTCGAATGTGTGGTGTGTATTACGCTGAAGCCTTTTAATTTTCATTCAATGGAAGATCTTTTAGCCGCAGATAACATCAAGGAAATTGTAGATTATTGCGTTAAATGCATAACAATGCCCAAGGACGTCTAAATTGCTACTTTTAACTTAACGGCAAAACACACCTACTTTCACTTTTAACATAAATTTACACGTCATGTTTTTGTATGTTTTTTTTTATTGTCTTCCTTTTTAGCTGTGTTTTTTTTGTATGTATATTTTAGCAGTCTCCAATTATGTATATGTAGAGCCACCTTGTAAATAGTATCATTTTTAAAGCAGCCCATAACACCCTTTTTTATATGATAAGTAGTTGTGTCTTTTTAAATGCCTCTCGTAAGTAAATGTTGATTGCTGTGTTCGTACTGATATTTCTGTGTGACTTTTAATATCTGGTCATGTGAGGTTTTGTTTTCTTATAATTATCTAGTCGTTGAACAACAGATTTTTGTCTCGGTATGTATAGTGTGTGTGTTCTCGTTAATAATGTTGTGGGTGAGGCGTTTAGTGTTTTAGTACAGTGATGAACTTAAACAATCTAATTACGCAACCTTTCAGTGACACTAACTGCTGATAATAAAAACTAATTACTAAATAAAGCAGCAGTTCCCTACCTTACATATAATAATAATTAAATAAAATCACTAAGTACTGACACTAGCTGCGACGAAATAAAAAAGAGTTAAAAACTATCTACAAATAAGAGCAGCTTCCTAACCTACGGTAAAAACTAGATATAAAATAACATTAACATATACAATGTCATTTTCGGTCTCATTATGGGTCTAATACCGTTAGTAATTTGGATCTAAATAAGATAATTAATAACTAAAATTCCTACAGTTGGCGATCTCGCCTTATTGCGAATTTATTACTATTAACATGTCTGGAAAAGAATTAGAATAATGCTGCAATGCAATTATTGTGTGCTGCGCATAGGTACATGCATGATTAATATTTAGCATGTCATACTAATTGTTGATTGGTTACATTTTATAACTGTTAGCAGAAATATAATGTGTGTGAATGATAATCATTACTCATTTGGTTTTTAGTGTGTCGCGTTGCAATGGAATATTCAAATTCAGCGTGCAGATTTTATGTGTATACCGAGTATCATAATGGAACATCTGCCGGAGATATTCACAGGAAATTGACCAATGTATGGCCAGATGATGTGCCTTGTTTGGCTACGATTTATGGATGGATTGCCAATTGCAAAGCAGAAACATTGTCAACGGAAAAAGGGCACAGTTCTGGTCGCCCTTCGTCATCCAGTTGTCCTGAAAATGTCACCAAGCTGCAAAAACTGATCGAAGAAAATGACAGCGCATCATTAAGGCACTTGGCGGATCTTTTGGATGTAGGAAAAGATACTGTCAGAACCATGCTGAATCAATATCTCAATATGAGAAAAATTTGCTCTGTCTGGGTTCCGTATTCCTTAACAGAAGTCCACAAGCAACAGCGGGTGCAATGTTGTCAAGAGGATATACGGCTCTTTCATGAACTGGGCATAGAGCAGTGGTGCCGACGGTATGTCATTACAGATGAATCTTGGGTACCATTTTCTCCAATTCCTTGGAGGCGTGATCTGAAGAAATGGACCGCCAAAACAGACGCACGACCAAGGGCCATCCAAGCAACACCGAGGGGCCAGCGCACAATGCTGCTTTTGGCGTACACTCACGATGGCAAATTTGCGATTCAGGGTACTGACAGGAATGAAAAAGTCGATAGTGAACGCTACAAACAGTTTGTCCAATACACTATCGACAAATTTCGCCGTGAACGGCATGGGAGAGTACGGCAGCACGAGATTATCTGGAGACAAGACAATGCTCGTCCTCATGTTTCCCAAGTCACGACACAATTCTTTCGCGACAAACAAATCGTTCTCTCGAAACAGGCGCCATATTCACCAGACCTCAATGGTTGTGACCGTTGGATCAACAAATGGCTGAAACTGCAATTGAAACAGCAACAATTTGAAAGTAAAGAAGATCTGCTTTCCGCTGCGCGACAGGCCCTCACTTCTATTGAAAAAAGGAAGATGTTGGAGGAAGCAAATAAATATATCGCCCATTGTGAACATGTCATCCGACTCAACGGTGATTACACTGTCCAATAAACATGAATTGTTATGTTCTTTTTGTGTTAAATAAACGTTTTGGCATTATTCTAATTCTTTTCCAGACATGTTAATACATGTAGTTCTGCAAGCAATCGATAGCCAGCTAGGCAATAAGTAAAAACCCTTATACCTATACATAACTTATATGTATTGCTTCGATCTAGGCAACAACTATTCTAATCCCTCGCAACAACCTTTTGATCGTTACAAACATGAAATGCCTAGCTGCGCATTTTAATAAATAATCAAACCGAAATCAAGGATAAGTAAAATTCCAAAGAATATAATCAAACAAAACACCTGTCTTCTGTTGTAACTTGTCTTCCCACGCCCAGTGTATTGACCTCAAATTAACGAGAAGTGTATTATACTTGGCTTCTTACAATATATGTTTTTTGCAAATACTTGTCCACTCGATCAATGCATGAAAAGCCATTAATAGCATTCATTCTAAACATCAAATTTCTTTTCTTTTCTTTATTTAACTGTTAAATTTGTAGTTTTAGAAGGATTATGCTACAATTTTGCTGTAGAACATGTTAATCAAACTCTACTGAAACTAATGCAAATAATCAATGCACATGTTGGTGGAAAAAATTGGAGACAAATTTTACCAATGGTGGAATACTTCTACAAAACCTCCACAAATACTACAACAAAAATCCCTCCATTCAAAGCTATGTATGTCCATGAGGCTCCCAAACCAGTATCTATGCTATTCAAAGGCTACTGGAACAATATCAATAATGATTACATAAAGGAACTCATTAAGAAAATGAATCTCACACATGAAACAATGTGTGCAAACACTGAAAAAGCATAATATGCCTGCAATGCTACTTCAACTTGAAAATCTACAGAGAACCACACAAACCTGGTGACAAAATCTACATTTATATGCCCAGTGCAGTTACTGATAAAAAACAAGTACATAGACTTGTTTTCCACTGGGATGATCCACACACTATCAAAAAATGTCTGCCACATAATAACTACAAATTTGAAAATGGAAAAATTACCTACTTTCAAAACATCAAAAGATGACCTCATAACATTAAACATGTGAAAATCAAAAATTTACATAAATCCGAGTTAGTACAAAATAAAAACAATGAGTATTACATTACTCCTGGATGTTCAGTCTTTGAAGAGAACTCTTTTGACAATGAATATAACTGTAAAATTTCTTCTCCATACTGAATGTGCACACACCCTAAACATAATGCTAAATCTAATATTAATTATAAAGATTGGAAAATTAACATTAATTATAAAGATTGGAAAATTAACATAGCTTCCTTGTCTTTAGATAACTGAAGCAGCTCTATCAGTCCAAGAAGGTCAAGCCACAGGAATACATCCAAACCGCCTTCCACTGAGTCTATGTCTGTATCTGCTGGCAGATCACTCTCAGCTACCAATGCTGAGCAATCAGAACTACATCCTTGTTTCACTCTCAACAATGAAAAAGGGTGGGTGTTTCCACATCTAAATCTCACATCCCCATTAAACACCATATTCTACAGCCAATCTCCACAGAACAGCATCAACTTCCAGCAGCTGTCATTCACAATGCTTCTTAGCACACAAAGAAAAAATGTTCATAGTAGATGCTGAACTGCTGCACCCCTATTTTATTGCAACTCGCCACAGTAGATACATTGCCAATCACAATCTATCTGAAGAAACTAGAAAAACTATTTCTAACATCTTCAGTATTGGAGATAATCACGTCAATAGCAAAATTCTGCCTATTACAATTGATGCAGGCAAGCAACCCCAAATCATAATTATCTTCTAACTAAGCAAAATGATGGAGAAACTCAGTCAAAAGTACTTCTGCAGCAGAGTCCACATAGCCTTCAATGACAATTTTGAACTGAAAAACCTTCTCAAATTGATAAAAAAACGCCTGCAAAGCAATAGAACAAATTAACATCACATGGGACTCATTAAACCTCATATACATACTCAAACCAACAAGGAAGTAGTATAAAACCGAGTGAAGTTCGTTACACTTTTTTCTGATTGGTCGAGAGGTGGGGTCCATTTCGTTACACTTTTCTCTGATTGCTCGAGGGGGACCTTTGACCTCTGCTGAGCCGGGGTATATTGACGGGGGTGTATCTCTGACGTCATTGGAATATATTCTCTTTTGTTATAATATTTGTTGGCAAATACATTTGTTTGTAGTCTATTGTTTAAAATGTAGCCAATTTTTTTGTGTATATACATTTTTGGAATTACATAATTAATAAGTAAAAAATCCCATGAGATTAGAATTATTGCAATCTATTGTTCAAAATGTAACAATTTTTTATTCATATTACATAATTTTTAAACACCATTGACATTCTATATACAAAGAATTTACGTTTTTGGGAATTACATTTTATTTCTATTTTCTTTGGTAACAATAGTAACTAACAATTATTTTCAAACATTGAGAAAAAGACCTGTTTCACATATGACACATGTCAATTGCAAAAATAAAAACTTTTTTAATCGATAAATTTTTCTAAATAAAAAATAATTTTTAAAATATAAATACATGCTTTCACAGACGCATACTCTCACCATACAGAGAAAATGAACATTTATAAATAATAAATTTATTTACAAAGAAAATATGAAATGCACTAATAAATGATAAAGTTCATATAGCAAATTTCATCTACTGCTGAATGAACAATGATAATATTCATCATTTATATATGAAATGTTTCAAGATTGTTGATAACATGGTTTGTTATTAGTGCTGTAAATTGGTTATTATCGTTTATTGATACACATATATACAAAACATTTAAAAATATTAATGTTATATTATAAGAAATTGCTTACATTTTAAAATTTTATTGATGTCTTTTATATTAAGAATTAAATAAATACCCCATATATGACTTTTCCACGTTTGTAGACTTACATTTTTTCCGATGTTTTTTCACGTTTGTGACTTACATTTCTTTCCCAAAGTTTTTTCACATTTATGACTTACATGTTTTTTTACAATGTTTTTCCATGTTTGTGACTTACATTCATTTTCCAATGTTTTTCACGTTTGTGACTTATTTTTACACATTTATAGACTTTTACATGGGTTTTCCACTTTATACATTTTTCCTTTTGGTGATTTGTTTTGTTCTTTCAGAAAAAATATTTTCCTTTTGATGATTTGTTTTGCCCTTTCAAAAAAATACTTGCCTTTGGTATATTTAATTTAAATATAAATTTTAAGACATTCTACAAATCAATGAATGTTAATTACTTGAAGTTGTATCATAGCTTTTGAATTTTAAAATAAAAACTTTATACTTATTGAGAAAGTGTTAACATTCACATTTCTCTTCAGTCATTGAGAAAATTTTGATAATCACAAATGAATACATAACACCATTTAAAAACGAATCAATTAGATGTTATGAAATTCACAAAACATTTTTAATTACAAAAAGACTAACAAATTTTCATAAAAAACTACATTAACGCAAAAATGATTAAATTGATTGATTTTACAAAATGCATAGTCGTACACAGTTTGCATGAAAAGAAGCAAATTTTTAAATTGAAGATGAACATCACATATAATATATAAAATAAATTTAAACATACATATAGTACATAAAACTAAATTTAATTAAAATATACTTGTAATTGTCTATGAGATTATAAAAACACAACAGCAATCATTAAATGAGTTAAACTACATTTTGAATATTAGGTGTCAAAACAACTTAGGAACATTTTCTAAATATAAAAATAAATACCATAAATTACAATTATCAGAAACTAATAAAATGAAATAAATACTTCTTCAAGGCGGCTTACTCAAATTAGTCAAATATTAAATATATATCTCACAATAGGCAATAAGGAAAACCAGATTTTAACTCCATTTTCCCATTAAACGTTTTAAAATCATATAGAGATTGAGAATGTTTAATAATAAATCCGATTTTGTTAGAGTTTCTAAGGCATAGCAATGGAGAGAATGCCAATAAATAATGGATTTCCAAGTATTTTTCTACTATTTGAGAGTCTAAAATATGTATTTTTATTACTAGATTTAGTTCCAATTTTTGATGTATTACTATGGGTTTNTGAATAATCTAAATTGATAATGTAAAATTTTAAACAAAAGACATATATACCCCACTGTGTATAATCAATTTATCACAATGTTCGCTTTCATTTTTAATTCATTTGAATCGTGGAACCTAAAGACATGGTAAAACAACAAATAAAACAGTTATTTTTACATAGCAAACAGGGATTAAATTTGTCATTTCAAAACTGTGTAATGTGATAATTTATTTGAGATTACGCTGAAGAGAATAAAACACTGCATATTCTAAACAAAATACAGTTGTACTTTTATAATTACACAAACCAAATCAATTGTTTTTCAAGCATGATGTATGAACAAAACACATATTCTAGTGGATTGTTGTATGAGGCAAGGTAATAAATCACTGAGACTTTACTTGATATGCAGATGAAATATATCGTTGTGATTACAGAGACAAAACTAAACACATTGTTATTACAACATAAAAAATAAATTCATAACCATTATTGTGAGGACTTGAAGGAATATGGAGGCTTTTCAAACATCAAATTATAAAATGCATAAACAGCCAAGTCTAAAATAATTCATTAATAAAACAAATTATTAATACTACCATTATTGTGAGGACTTGAAGGAATATGGAGGCTTTTCAAACATCATTGATTAGAGGCATATATCAGACGTTTTTTAATGTTTCTTGGTGGAATGCTCAATTTGAACAAATTATCCAAGAGAATATGTACAAGGATCCCCGTGATATTCCCTTCAATTCTGAATTGTAAGTATTTGTTTTTTACTTACATTATTAAATTGTATTCTTTTTCAATGTGTTGAGACATGCATTTAGATTTAACATTTTGTCTGATGATGACAACACTTTTGCGTCTCCTCCTCCCATGGAGTTTGAGCCTTGGTCCCAGGATTTTGAGACTAAAGTAAACTGTTTGATGACTAGCTACGAGCCTGGAACAAGTCTTCAGCAAGGGTCTGGTCAACATACAAATCCCTCTAATACCACGTGAGTACATTTTGTTTGTATTTACTAGTTTTAAAATTATTTTTTAAATTGTTTATATACTAATACATGTTTTTATTTTTAATCATTTAAAATTACACTTCAATAAATTTTTCAGACAATATTATTTCAATCTGCTTGCTTACAATGCAAAATTGTTTTTGTTTGTACCAATCTTTTCCCATTTGAATGATGCATGTTATTGCTTTTGTTAAACAATTGTATTTTAAAAAAAATTATGTGATTGAGATATGTAATTGCCCTCCTCTCCAAATTAATTATATTTAGTCCCACAACTCCTGCTACATTTGAATGCGCCCACTGCAAATATACCAACTGCAAACCCTTAGCACTCCAAAAGCACATAAATAATAGGCATAAAAAAACACAAGTGCATCTATGCTATGCTTGTAAACTTTTCTTTGGCTGTGATAATTTATACAATGAGCACATGTCTACTGTTCATGAAGTACCATCACCACCACTATCTGTTAATAATATTTTTTTTTATTCACTAGCTTTTTATTTGTTTAGCAATTGTACATATTGCACATAATAATATTTACAATAATGCAAAAACTATATACAATTGTACAACTACAAACTAAGCTACATCTAATTCAAGTAAAAACTATAAAAAAACACAAATACACAACACTTAAAAAACAATAATATATGTACAATAGAAATTTAAAAATTCCATATCTCATTTCACCATATGTTTAGACGTTTTGATGTACCTAATTTGTATTGTTTAGCTAACAAGTTTTCCTTCAGGAGCTTCTTAAATTTGCTTAGTGATTTGCAATTTTTAATATTTTTGTATAAATTATTCCACAAACTGCATGTAGAAACTGTAAATGAATCCTGCCATATTTTTTGCTTAATTTGATATTTGTTTATGCAATTCCTTGTTCTGTCTTTCACGGTGAAGAAGTTGCCCTTAAGATATTTAAAGTTTGATAAGTTTTTTATTTGCTTAAAGAGATATAATAAACAGACATATTGCATGTGTGAGGCAAAATTTTTTTGTATGGTAAATGAGCTTGCAAACTACATTTCCATGTATGCACACAATGGCGCAGGGTGGGTTGTGAAAATATTAATAATGTAGGGCTGTGAATTGCAAAATATTGTCCATATCATCTGAACAAGCTTATGAATACATTGAATTATAATGGTCTAACATTCCCACGGTCTATAAATGATGTCTGCATTTAATGTCAATGTTTATGCATTGAATGATGATCGAACCCTTGTACCAGCCTACATGTCAGAAAAGCACTATGAAAGAACAGCAAATTTGATGTTTATAGAAAAAGAAGGAAATAGTCACTATGTGGCTATTACCAATTTGAATGCATGTTTGAAATTTTTCAAGAACACTCATGAGGTCCTCATGCAGTGTCCTAAATGTTTCTCTGGCTTCCATGTGAAGGAAAATTTTGAGAGACACCAGAAAAAATGCAATGGATCTCTAGAACCAGAAATTACATTTCCCAGTCAATCAGAGAAAATTAATTTTAAAAATTATGGAGCAAAAAACTTCTTACCATTAATGGCCACATTTGATATAGAAACAATTTCAGAAAAAGTAAATGGTCCTGCTCCTAATCCTTCAAACAGTTATACAATGCAAGAAGTAAAGCAGAAACCTTCAGGCATATGCATTGCAACAATGGTGGAAAAGGAGCTGCTTTCTTCCAACGTTTTTTCAGGAAAAGAATGCATGGAACCACCTTAGAAAAATTGCGCATGAATCATTTCAGGCTAAACAACAACATTGCACACTTCAAATTACACATGGTGAACATACCAGAATGCTAGCAAATGCAACTACCTGTGCTATAGTGGTAAAATTAGAGGCGTTGCTCATAGTGATTGTAATGTGTTGCATAGATCACCCAATTTCACCCCCATATTTGCACACAATGCCTCCCATTATGATTTCCATATTTTGTTGAAATCATTGAAATTGAGGG
>CABFPE010000939.1:151135-176937 GCA_900660155.1 Hofstenia miamia | reverse complement strand
TGGAATTTCTTCAAAAGCCTGTAAATCTCTTATACAATATCGTAAACATTTTCTTTTATTTTGTACTAACTGTGTTGAAAATAAAATGGTAAATGAATGCGCCTCATTGATATCAAAACCACTCTCTATAGACATTGCAAGACTTTCTGAAGTGAGTTCAAAGTTAATTAATGACTTCAATGAAACACTGAAAGAACAACGCAAGTTAATACATGATTCAGAAGCTATGTTAAAACGATATCTTAATAATTCCATTGCTTCCTCCCCTTCATCCATTGTAAATACATCCTCTACCCCTGCATTTAAAGACAGTATATACCGTCAGCGAATAAAACTTATTGGCATTGATGAATCAAATGAACGCCTTTCTGACGCACAACTAACTCATGATATTACCAAAACAAACGAAGTCTTGTCTTTCCTCAATGGTAAAGAAGTTGAAATTTTCAACCTTTTTCGAGTTGGTCGAAAAAAAGCTAATTCTACACGGGTCTTAATTGTTGATTTAGGAAATGAATGGACTAAAAGGCTAATTCTATCTAAATGCTATAAGTTAAAAGGATCACAATTCAACATTATTATCCGTCCTGAGTTAAGCCCTTCTGATCGGGAAATTGAAAAAAAAATATTGAAAAAACGGCATGATATGATCAATATTAATGGTATTCCAAAGTCTGAACTAAAAATCCGAAATCTAAAGCTTTATCATGGTCTTTCTGAGGTGTCCTTTTGACTAGATCTATCAAATAACAACAAAGACTTTTTACATCCCCAATGTTCTAATATTGCTTCAACTAGTTCATCTCTTTTTACATGTAATCATAAACTTTCGATTCTATGTTTAAACATTCAAAGCATGATAAACATTGGCTTTGCTCTCCTATTCAACTGTTTTTGATTCATCAGTCTTATGTATAACCGAAACCTGGATTCGAGAAACTTTTCCTGACAATTTACTTCCAAATCCCCCCTTTATTGTTGCTGCACGAAATGATCGTCATTCTTCTAAAGATCATGGCGGTTGCTTAATAATGTGTAAAAATTCCCTACAGTTTTACTCAATTGACGACCTCCCAATGAATAACTTTGCTTGTGCTACTATAATAGATTTTTACGAATATTTCCTACTAGTAATATGCTTATACATTCCACCATCAAATAGTACTTATCGTCCTTCAGCAAATGATATAATATCTGTTTGTACCACTGCATTTAATAGATTATCCCAATATAGTTTAAAAGATAAAGAACATATTGCTCTTGTCTGTGGAGATTTTAATTTACTTTTCATAGATTGGTCACATTTGTTTTCTAATAACGATTTTGATCAATTACTCTTAGATTTTTTCAACGACTACAATATGGAGCAACTTATTAGTTTTCCAACTCATCAAAGTGGCAACATTTTGGATTTGGTTTTTACAAATTCCAATAATATTTCTGTTGAAGATTACCTGCCTCCAAACAAAAGCATTTCTGATCACGCTGTAATTTCTCTGAGTATGAAACTAGAGTTAAAGAATCCCATTTTCGTCAATACTTTACCTGTTAAGCAAAATGACTTGTCAATTACAAAATTTTCGTTTTCTCAGGCTAACACAATTGGACTATCCTTAGCTCTCTCAATGTCATTATTCTCTTTTTATGTGAATAATTCGTCTTATATCTCTTATTGGGATGACTCTCTTTTTGAAATTATAGCTACATTTGTTCCTAGGAAACGACTTAAGCGTCGTATTTTGCCATCATATACATCTTCGCATACTCTTCACATCTATAACAAAACAGAATCTCAGCATCGCAAATATCAAAGGACGAACGATTTTTCTGATTTTTGCCGCTTAAAATCATTGCGGAATAATCTCCTTGAGTCATTTGAACTTGATAGATTAATATTTCTACAAAGCTTTTCAGACATTTCTGACGTCAATTCCTGTTATAAATTACTTCGATCTTTAGATCTTCAAACTTTTCCTCGTCTTACTCTTGGGAGTCCAAATTTGCTATGACAGACTTTGATATTTGCAGCCTTTTTAACGAATATTTTGCCTCTATTTATTCTCCAAAGGATGAGATAACTTGTTCATTTGAAAATCTTGACTTCAATGATATATCTATCGAACTTGATGATATTATCCCTCTATTAGCTAACTGTAACTCAAACTGTGGATCTGATAATCTCCCTGGCTCATTTTTTAAAGCAATATTCATCGCAATTATCAGTTCATATCTTAAATCTGTTTCGATTTATTATTGATTCAGGTTATTACCCTGATTTATGGAAACAAGCTATCCTCAGACCATTATTTAAATCAGGTGATCGGAAAAAAGCAAATAATTACCGTCCAATAGCTTCCCTTCCAAGACTATCACTACTGTTTGAAAAATTACTTTTTGATCAACTTTACAGTTTTGTACGCTACAAACTTAATAAGCAGCAATTTGGTTTCATTAAGGGTCGCTCTACAGTCACCCAACTCCTATTATTCTTAGATGGTATATACAAATTATATGAAGAGTCTCAGTTTTCTTACGTGCTTCACTTAGATTTTCGCAAAGCATTCGACTCAGTCCCACATGGACTTCTAATACATAAGTTATTCAATTTCGGTATTGGTGGGAAAATTCTTAAAATCCTTGCTTCTTACCTGACAAATCGAGTTCAATGTGTTAGTATAAATTCTTGTCGATCCAGTTGGTTACCTGTTACCAGTGGTGTGCCTCAAGGCTCAGTGTTGGGACCATTATTATTCCTCATATTTATAAATGACATTCCTTCTTATTGTCTTAATTGCACCCCATACTTATTCGCTGATGATCTAAAAATTTTTTCTCAATCTTTACACTACATTGAAGATGACTACTCTTCCCTCGTAGTTTGGTCAAAAAATAACAAAATGATGTTTAATAAGAAAAAATGTGAATATATCTCTTATCCTATATCTGATTCGTCTATTCAAATTGAAGATTCAATGCTTAAGCCTATTGCATATGTTAAAGATCTTGGTGTGTATTTTAGTCATGATTTATCCTGGACTTTACATGTGTCTGAAAAAATAAGAAAGTGTAATTATTCTTTTATGTTATTAAAGAGATCAATTCCCTTTAATACTTCATACCACGTAAAACTTACTCTTTACAAATCTTTAATCCTGACTTCTGTCATGTATGCATCTCAGATTTGGTTTCCATCTTCAGGTGATGTTGATAAATTAGAACGTTTACAGCGTCGATGTACTAAGTGGATTCAAAATATCGGAAACTATAAAATTAGACTTCTTAACCTCAACTTATTCCCAATTCCTCTACTATTTCAATTTTATGATTTACTTTATCTAAACAAACTTTTAACAAACCGCTTGGATCTCAATGCTTTGGATTATTTATCTTTATATTACCCAAACCGCCCAGGATTACGTTCTAAAAATTTTAATCTCTTTCAAATAACACGTATAAAGAAATCAAAGACAGATTACTTCTATTTTAATCGCATCACTCGCTTGGCTAATTTTATTCATATAAACACAAACATTAACTTATTTGACGATTACAGCATTGTCAAAAAAAATCTCCTAGATTTTTGCAGATTACATCTCAATTACTTTTAGTATTGATATTAGATGCACACACTATCTTGTTTGTCCATGCAAATCATGCAAATCATCTTGTAGTTCATCAGTCCATAAATGACTTTTGTTGACTGTTTAATATATTTGTAGACCTGTATTAAGGTAATAAATCTATTTAATAATAATAATAAAAAAAAATAATAATAATATTTAAATATTGTCTATAAAGAATTTGATGAAAATAAAATCATATCTACATTATATATGGATTTAAGCAAAGCATTTGATAAAGTCCCACAAGGAAAATTAATTGAAAAACTCCAATTATTCAAAATTGGTGGAAATTTTTTAAAATTATTAGCATCATACTAATAAAAATCGTCGACAAGTGGTAAAATTTCGTAATAACTTATCAAAGAGCTGTATTATTACAAGTGGTGTTGCACAGGGATCAATTTTAGCTCCAATACTATTTTTAGATTTTATAAATGACTTCCCAAATTGTTTTCAATGACTTTGAAATCTTCACATCATCAGCAAAAATGTAGCAAACAATAATTTTCAAAAATTAGTGGTTGATACTGAAAGAATTATAAAATGGGCTCCAACTAATAAAATGAAATTTAACTTCCCCACGTTTCAATTAATGAGTATCAATTCTTCATACATAGCGCATAAGATAGAAACTGAAAATCTTCAAATTGTTTTTTCAAAACATGTGAATGATTTAGGAGTTAATATATCGTATAATTTATCGTGGTCATATCATATTTTTCAAAGAATTAAAAATCCAATATAACATTGTTACAACTACGAAGAAATTTACCTTCAAGTCTACCCTCATCTACTAAATTTAAATTATTTAAATCGATTATCATGGCATTACTAACAAGTGCTCAAATTCGAAGCAAATGTTTAAATGAAAAGCATCTTTTATATCTCGATCAACCGGATAAGTTGACTAGTAAATTGATTAAGATAATTTTCCATGACACTTGTGTTGAGATGTAATATTGGAATTTTTCAAGTCAATTGATAACTTTCATTCAATTAAAATCGTTGATATAAGATTAATCGGGTCCCTTAACAGCCAGAGCTAACAACTTAATTACATCTCAGTTTGCTTTTTCGTGTTTTTGAAATAATTCTTATTCATTATTTCAAAAAAAGAATTCCATCATGTGTCAAGAAACAATGGTTCAGAAAATATCAAGTGGGTATAACGAAAAAGACTAAAAGTTGCATATTATGGAGAAAATTAACTGTTGTACAAAATTACTTTGCTATGCTAATTGAATGGGTGTTTTGCATCGAAAAGGGCTTAAAATGGATCTTTGTGCGACACCACTAGTAATAAAACAGCTTTTGATAATTTAAAAAAAGCGCTTCCAATTTAAAAAAATTTTTTTTAAATTAATTTTCGATTCGGTACCTTATCGAATGCTTTACTAAAATCCATATATAATGTGGGTAGATTCCAAAATATCATCCTTTTAAATAGAAGTCCAGTTTCAGGCGAAATAGTTATTGGCAGGGTTTTTCATGGGAATGTAATTCCAATGTGAAAGCGATGCCACAGCACACATTTGTATTTCGCATGGGATTCGATATTGTAAAATAAATGCAATAAATGTCATTTTGCACGTCCCTTTCTGCATGTAATCCTATTAAGTAGAGATTAAACCTAAACTGTCATAAATTAAATAATATTATTTGAACTGTATTCCATAATAAGATTTTAATTGGAGTGCCGTTGATGGGATGAAATGGAATATGTACAAATTTCGGAGCAATTTCGAAAATCTTATTTTATTACATTTTTAACCTCGAATTGTTTCATAAATTGAATAATTTGTTTTATGACGCTAACAGTTTGTCGTTTTAACAAGACAATTTGCAAAATATCGGAAACTACAAATTGATAAATTTTGGTTATAAAAATTATATAACGTTAAAATCTTTTTATAAATAGAAAAATATATGAAATAATTTTTAAATAAAAATGTTTTCAAATATTTGTAAAAATAGGTTGGGCGCAATTTAGTTTCCATTTTGATAGTAATGTTTACGAGTTGAACAAGATTAAATATCGCGCTAACAAAGGCGTTTTACATGCATTAAAAGTGATCGAGGAACCAACAATCAACTTTAGATGAGACAAAGAAATCGCTTGGCAAATTCGCCCTTGGAACATACCTCTACAAATTTAGAAAATTCAGAGATCCCACATTATTAAATTTAAACAAAAACATGAAATACTCATTTCAATATTTAAAGTCAATTGAAATTCCAACAGGGAATACACAGTTATTCCTCAAAAACAAAAAAGTAAAACCATTTACTAAAATGCTAGAGTTATGAAGTTTACAAATCCAATTTTTTCCAGACGTTTTTTCGAGGAATGATCCACATGTAAATATTGGACTAATTTCTGCAGTTCTGTCGATGAACATGTACAAAACATTTTTTTTCAATGCTAAAATTTCCCCATGTTTGAAGTCATTTGTGGCCATCGGCATTATTTATATTTTTCTTCACGTCAAAGCGCATGCAACAGGATGGATGTCCAAAGACAAACGCAAGAAATTCGCCAGCTGATTGAAGCACCTCTGCTAAACAATATATTCAATATAAAGAGGCTCTAATGAAAATTAATGTAAAAACCTTTCAAAACTCCAGGTAAGCATTGACAAGAAACAGTATTTTCTCCTTAAGAAATATGAGAACATTATTACAGTACTAAATTATAATATGATTCAATATTAGGAAATGAAACAAAAAGTAAAAGAAAATGTGGATAAAGCAATTTCAAAAAGAATTAGAAATGAATTTGAAATTTTCGATAGCCAAGTGAGCTTAACCCGAAAGAAATTTGAAACAGGATTAAAAATATGAGTAGGATTTATATTAATAATATCCGAATACCAATTGAAGTACTAGCTTTCGGAAAACGACGAAATTATTAGTTTTCCAAAACGCTGGCTTCGTCGAGGTAATAGCACTAAACTTTTGAAATCTATTCAAGGTATCGGTACAGACTAAATAGCTGCTGAAATCTCCATTTTGTTCTATACTATTTTGGAAGTTGATGACAAAACCATTCTTCCGGCAGAGTCGAAGTCTAAGCCCAGTCCCTCTTAGAGTCCTTAGAATTAAAATGGACAACTATAATGAGCAGTACGACTTTTATAAATTGTCAATACGAATGAGGAACAGCGGAGACAACAAGAGTTTCCGAAAAATTCCGTGTAAATATGCTCAAATTTCCTGCAAAGTGAAACGTACAGGATCAGTTTGCTTTGTTTCAATGTAGATCCGGAATAAACAAGATTAGCACAATAAAGTTTCTTTAGCACCGGAACAGTTAACTCTGTCCAGTCAATGGTCTCTGTTGAAGTCAATTGATGGCAGGGGCTAGAGAAGCTTTTTTCTTGGTCGGAGTAGGTGAAAGAAAGAGGTGGTTTCGACGCGGTACAGGATCTGCTTGTCATTTGTGGTTGTTCGGCTATCACTATTTGTGCTACATGCAACTACACAGGTCACTCACATTGCATGAACCATCTACCAGCTCCAGATTGGCAAATAACATTTTCGCCTCCTATGAAGCTGCGTGACTAGCTGAGTGTATGGAAGTGTTGAAAAAAAATTGGACGAAGCCAAAGCAGCCAGCAAAAAAGAACAGTTGGTGGATGTGGAAACCATTCCAGCTACCCCAACCTAAAGTGGAAAAGTCGCGTCTGCTGCCCAAACCCATGCCCGCATGTAACACCAGAGACGAAGCAGTGAAAACCTTTTCGCAACTCCAAAGATGAAAGTCTTCATGCTCCAGGCCAAGATTCCATCTCGCCCTTCAACGCCATTAGGCTATTTTTATCCGGAACCCCCTACTCCTCGCAGAAAACCCTCCTATAGTGAACGCTTCTACACTAAGTAAACCACTTCACCTCCGTTGCAGCTTTCCTTTTTCCTTTTTTGTGATTTAAATGCGTAGGCTAATAAATTATAACGTTAACGGGTTAGCTTCACTAGGAAAATTTATAACAATTTTTGAATACCTTAATATTTTCAAGCCAGACTATATACTGTTCTAAGAAACAAAAATATCTGAAACTTCTGCAAATGCAAAAACATTTGTGAGCGACAACTAGCTTCTTCGACCACGAAACACTTAGGAAATCTTATGAAACAGACATTCGCAATATTACTAACGAAATTGCCAAGGATTAATTAGAATATATTAAAAACATTGAATTCGAAATTGACGAAGGTAGCACTAAGGACATTAAAAACTACATCAACAAATCAATGGAAAAACTAAATATTGAGCGTGTAAGATTAAGTAACAATACAATTTCTGAAAATCAAGACGATATTATCAGTACATTTACGAATTTCTATAAAAATCTTTACAAAAAATCAAATCTAGATTTTGAAAACAATGATTTGATCTTCCCAAAAATTTCCTTAGATGAAAGCGCCGATTTGAATCATAAAATTTCCATTGATGAGATTCTAAACGCAATAAATAAACTAAAGAATTGTCCAGGACTCGATGGCCTTAATGCTACCTTCTATAAAACATTTCAAGCCATTTTAGCGCCTTATTTTCAATTATTAATCCTTTCCATTCTAGACTCCGGAATTATCTCACATAGTATATCAAATGAAATTATTAAACTAATATCGAAAAAGGGCAAGGATTTGGAGGCAACCCAACTTGCGTTATTTCATTCCTATCTTGTTTTTCTTCTTGTCATCTAATGTTATTTCTTTTATTTTCCCTTAAAGTTCTCCTGTACTTTGCTCTTTTTTCATCCCTACCTCCCTCCTGCTTCATCCTGAAGCTCCATTCCCACCCGCAGTTCGTTCCACCCCATCCACCATTAAACGTAAGTTTTTCTTTTACTTTGTATTATTTTGCGCACATCCTCTTTCCTTTTTACCAAGATGGTGTCTTACTCCGCACCCCTTACCCATAGCCTCTCTGCTGCAAACATCACTTCGGACAACGTAATTCAAGCTCCTGCCAACCTGGAAAAGCTCTCTTTCAATGAGAAAAGTTTCAGCAACCTTACTGCTACATTTATCCTGCCAGCTCCACCACCTAGTGCTGATAGAACAACCTTCTTCCGAGATTGTTACACTGAACTCAGCAACAAAATCGTTTCGCTTCTTAAGTATATCAATCTTAAAAGTGTGCAAGAACTACAAATCTCCCGAACAGTCGTCACTCCAAGAAGATCTAATCGTTTGCTTCGAGCTCTCCAGGTCACTGGAACTCTTGCCATCGCAAATGACTTGGCAGTACTCTTTGAGAGCCCTATTCAAATCGCCGGAAAGAGCTTGATTCCAACGGAATGTGAGCGAAAGCGTGTTTCTTTGGTTGGACGCAATGAATTCCCAAAATCGTTTCGCATTAACATGCTGAACTTTCCTGCCAAGTGGAAGACAGAGGACCAGTTTGCTCTCTTGCAGTGCAGATCTGGCTTAAGTGAGTTCTCTAAGATTGAATCCATAGAGCACAGGAACAACTTCAACTCCCTACAGTCTACAGTCACAGTGAAAGTAAGCAACTGGACAGAGCAATGCTGCCTCTACTCCTGGAGTGAACTTACTAAAAGTAAAGGAGGTTTGCCACGCCGTTGATGAGCTCATGGTGATCTGTGATTGTCCTGTAATCACGATCTGCAGCAACTGTTTTTTCACAGGACACTAAGTGCTTTGCCCAAAGTCATATGCCAGCCCCAGAGTGGGTCAAAGGAGTTCAGGACGCTTATAGGCGGGTAGCCTATGAAGAAAGAACAAGGAAATTTGAAGAACGGAAACAATGCCAACAACTAGAACATCAGCAACCTCAGGCAACAGAAGAATTGCAAGACGTGGTGACAGTTCAACTACAGACTACTGTGAAGCCTCTAAAAACAACTTCACTGCCTCCTACTATGACTCGGAGAACTCACTTTCGTCATGCCAGTGGAGGCACTCACTCTCCATTGAAGAGAAAGAACACGTCGCCCCTGCCAGCTTCTCCACGTAAGTTGCAAGCACCATCTAGCCCTCTTTTATCGATTGCCGTTACAGCCATTGGTCGTTTTTTGCTTGGGACTGAAGCTTTCATTAAGCTTTGACAAAATTTATGGACTGTGTAGATGAGTCTCAAACTCAAAACGCGGTAGATTTAATACAATCTCGTTTTTTCATGAACAAAACTTGCCCGCAGCTGTATATTACAGCTATGGGAGCGGTTTGTTTATCCTAATTTTGAGTATCCGTCGGCGATTCCTATACCGGTATACTCCAATATAACTCCGCTAAATCCCTTTCAGTTCTTAGTACATTTAGGTTTACGCATGTGCCATTTTGAAACTGAATTAGATCTTTTTGCAGTACCATCTTTGAGACATAGCTTTGTCAAATCAAAACTTATCAGGGACAACTGCACAATGGTTGATGTTCATACATTATTGAAAAAGTATGTTTGAACAATTGATGTACTTGCCAGGTGGCACAAAAGCGTTTGATCGTTTCCTGGTAAAGGCATATGAAGCTCTAATGGTTAGCATTATTGATGAAAATGTCATTGTACACTAAATATAGGCAGTGCTGCTACGTACTGTACAGAATCAAGCCTCAGCAAGACTGAAGAGTGAGTTCCTTCAGATGAAGGTAAAGATAGTAGATGCACTATATGATGTAGATCATATTGTTGGATTGCCTGATCGCGATGCTCTAATTAATGCATCAGTCGAACAATAACCTTTGCAGTGGGTTCCTCAAATACAGAGAGGTATGAATCAGACGGATGATTCCTTAGAGGAACAATGTTTGCTCTGAGCATTGCCGTTACAGCCATTGATCAGTTTTTGCTTGGGACTGAAGCTTTCGTTAAGCTTCTTCTTGTGAATGGGCTTCCTGGCAGTGGGAAGATTCATGTTTTGATACTAGCTAATTTGTACGCAAGGGCACAAGGTTTGAATGTACAAGTAACTAGCCTGCCATCACAGAGGTCTTTGGCATTAGGAGGTGCTCACTTGTATCTATTAGTACTATTGCCTGTGGCAAAGGCACGAAATGTTAAGATTAACGTGTTCAGCTGTGCTAACACACAATAGAGGACCCGATGCATGGAACAATTTAAGGCGAATCGACATGCTTGCTTTTAAGGAAATGGGCTTGCTCACAGCTGAGCATTTAGCAGCAGTTGATCTCGTCTGACAACACGTCAGGGATAACAGGATACCTTTTGGTGGAAAATTGATTATGGGAACTGGTGACTACCCAGTTAAGTCCTATCGATGGTCAATCCATTTGGATGTCAACAAGCATGCTGACATTGTTTAGAGTTATTCAGTTGAAGGGATCAGTGCGCACAGCAGCTGATCAGGATCTCCAACTCATCAATGAGCTTGGACGAAAATTGAAAATCTCTCAACCTGAGATCAGTCTTTATCAACAAATTATTAAGTCATGCTGCAGTTTTGTAGATAACTAAGTACGAAAATCTTCAGGTAAATGAAAGCCTTACAACAGGCTATTGAGCAGTATTATGCTTCAGTGCGCAGGGATAACAGCATTGATAAATAGGAAATTCGAGCGATGGATGAACAATCCTGTACCGGTGGATTACAATTGTCTGCTAGCAGTACATCAATTGTTAAGCAATCTATTATAATGACGAAGAAAATGAGCTTTTGCTCTTCCATAAGGAAGTTTGTTTGCGTTTTACAACAAACAACAAAGCACAGGGATATGCACATAGTCAACTATGTTTTGTGGAAACTGTGTCTGGTGATGTTAGTAATCACACTTCATTTAATGCTAATGTTGCACCACATGGTGTTAAACATATCCCACGTGATAATGACTTTGTTGCAAATGGATGGAGACTTAATAGTTTTGCTAGGCGTACAACACTTTTGTATACAATAGTAGATCTGGCTATTAATTTCAATGGCATCAGTATCCAGTTACGCATTACGGGGTTAGCACAATACACCGTGCTATGGTGGATACATTACCGTTAGTAGCAACCCAGCTCTCAGGTGTACAAAAGGATTATGAGCTATGGGAGAAGCTGCAACTAGTGGTTCTTATGTCAAGGGTGCAATCATTGTCAGATATCACATTTGTGAGACCATATAGCGAGACTCTTGCAGCAATTGATAAACTGTTACAACATCTACCAGTGGAAGAGTACATTGATCACATGTTGAATGAAATTAGCCTGATTCGTAATAGTGAACATGAAGTACAGGTTTTTGTTTCTATGGACAGGCGACAGTTGTTTTACATTCAAGCAACAAAATGTGTCACCTCCACCTTAGACAACATTAACCGTAGTGGGTTACGATAATCTAATGTTAGAGCCTGGGGCGTTTTTGCTTCATTTCAGGTTTTGTTCATTTTGACTCTGCTATTAGGTTTGAAAAAATGCTGCGTCAAGTTCCACAGCCTGTAAATGCTGTGCGAATGCAGGATTTTGCTAATCAATTAACAGATCAAGAGAGAAACTCTGGAAGCAATGAACTTGTTTTTGTGATATGCAGTATTCTGCATTAATTTGACGAAAAATGATACATAAATACATGCAATGCAGGGATAACATACAATTTACATTTACGTATGTTCAAGCATGTTGGATTGAAAACCAAAGATAGCTAAGGCAATATTAACAGCATTTGCAAACACTAGCAATGGTTATATTAACGAAAAATGGTTATTGACGAAATTTGCAGGGATAACAGGGAAAGCACTGTCTTGCTTTACAACAAGACGTTTAGAAATGGTTTAGAAGACGTATCTTAAGACGTCTTACAGCGTGTTATACCATTATAAGACGGGTATAAAACGTTTTATTGTTTATTGGGCCACCATTAACGAAGTGGTTTTTTGTTGTATTTGCTTTAATTTTTCGCACTTTTAACTTTTTTACTACGGTGTCCTTTGTCCAAAACGCGACTCGTAGTGACCATGTTGGTGACATAGACAACGATTGTGTCATCTCAGTACCCACAAACTCTAATGGCTGTAGCATGCAACTAGGCTCGATTATAAAAAATCCTAAAACGTACGGGGAACCAATTCAATTCAATCAAGATATAGAACCCAAGAGTCTGCAAAACTTTATAATACGCAAACAGGGTTTTACCTTACAATTAAATACATCAATCAAAGGCAAAACTAACTGATTTCTGTCATTTCTATGAACCAGATATATCAAGAATTTTTGATAAGGCTTCAAGCCATTGGCTTATTACTAAGTTTTCAATACAAAATATACTTCAAAAATTTAGAAATTCTACAGTACGCCCTTATTATAAAACAATCATACATAAAGTCACCTTGAAATGAATCGTAAATCGCGATAAATTTTACTTTTCTAGATTAATTGAGACGCTATTCTGTAGATTATGCAAAATTGAAAATGAAAACCCCTTGTTTTTTTGGTTGTTCAATAATCTTTGTTATACCTATGTTAATATTTATTAATAGAATCCTGCGTGAATGGTGACGGGTATGAGGCAGTGCGGTGATTTTCTGGTACAGTGATGATAAAAACTTGCACAAGCTTCTTATATTCTGAGTACCATTTTTGTGTAGAAAATAAAAAAAGTTAAGCGTAAACATTTATGAGAAAGTGTATAAATATTTCTTTGATGAAAAGTACAGTTGATAAAATTTAGAGTTCACCTAGTTTTCTTTTGAATTGTTTACTTATCAATCAGTTAGATTTTGTAATAAATGGAAAGATAAACTTATTTCGTGCGTCAGTGGTTCAGTAATTCCAGGAGATATTAACAGAAAGGACATTGTTGCTGGGGACTGCCACCATTGCACTTGGAAGGAATCGTGACCCACAGGCGATCATGTAGTCAGAAGTGCTAATTTTGCGGCTCAAGGCAAATCAATCCGTGAAACTGCAAAGCAATGTAACATGTCTATTGGCAGTGTCGCAAATATTAAAAAAGCAGGCACCATCAAGTCAAAGAGACCTGGATGTCGTGGAATAAAGAAAACTACTGATAAAGAAGACAGTATATTGCTGCGAAATCTAAAGAAGTCGCCAATGGCATCTGCTGCACAATTGGGTCGGCAATGGCAAGATGCTGGTGTAAATTTTAGCACTCGCACAATCCGATGACGCTTGCACACACTTTGTTGTACAAACGTCAAGCCTCGTGTTGTCTCTAAATTAACATCTGCAATGAAATCGAAAGGGTTGCAGTCTGCCAGAAATCATGTGGATTGGTCTGTTGAACATTGGCGAAAAATATGTTTCTCTGACGAGGCAACTTTTGAGTGTCATGGAGCTTCTAAACGACGCTTATGGCGTCCAGTCGGATTTCCACGACCTCAGCATGAGAAATCCAAGCACCCCACAAAATTCATGCTCTGGAGAATCATAAGCTTTAATGGTGCTAAATGCCTACATGTCTGCGAAGGCATGATAACCGCATCTCAATACCTAAAAGTAGTTCAAACATGTGCCTTACCTCAAATGCAAGAGTGGTTCAATGACAGTGACTTTATATACATGCAAGAAAAAGCTCCCTGTCCATTGCAAGAATTGTAAGACATTTTTTTTATTGAAAATGGTGTTAATCTATTAGAGTGGCAAACCAATTCGCCTGATTTAAACACCATTGAAAACATATGGATTGCTCAAACGCAAAATTGGGGAAAATAATATTACTACCAAGCAGGAAATGATATCAAGTGTGTATAAACATTGGCCTCATAATTCTACGCTTCAGACCGCAATCAAGTCTGTGGTTGATAGCATGCCTCGCAGGATGGCAGCAGTTATTGCCGCAAGAGGTGCTCATACAACTTATTGAGTGAACTTATAATAAAACTGACTAGTTAGAATGTGTTTACTATGTTTTTATATTTATATTTAGGAGAAACGCAGCATGTTTGTACATGCTGTTCATATTTCAATGTCCACCCATATTAAATCTTTAAATGGCAAATACTGCACAGCATTGCAGCTAGTTATATCAAACGGCCCACATTAATAGCCATCTACAGTAGCTATGCTGCAGTAAATTTTTGTTGTGAAAGTATGTTTAATAAACTTCGTGGTTAAGAAAATCTTCAAAATCGTAGGTGTTCATATTTCCGTGTCCCCAAGTGTAGGTGTGGATAAACGGAGGAGTTTTCTATGTTTGCTTTCCTATTGGGCACCATCAGCATTGACATTAAGTTAATGTTATCTATTCCAAAAACTGCCGGCAGGCAGAGGTAGGCTAACATCTATTTTAAATCCAAATACTTTGTGAGGTGAGAACCTAAGATCACCAGTATTAGAGTATTTTATTATGATTAATATATTTAATATTAACAAGTTACCTGGTAGTTATGCATTATGAAATGTAGGTCGATTAGAATGCATGTGCTTAATAAATTTAAGGCTCTTTCCATATATGAACAAAGAATGCTAGTAAATTATGTGAATTAGTACCATTGCAATTCATTATAGCGTATCGTACACCAACACTTTAGCACCCCACACTTGAGCTGAGTCATTGAGACTCTCTAAGAAAGATGAAGATGCTGGTCGGCCTGGAAGCTATTGAAAACTGAGACGTTCCATCCCATTAAGTAATGGATTAGATGAAGTTAAATCAGATATTTTTAAGTATATCTAACTAATGGTAGGGAACAACCTCAGTAATATAATAAACAGTTAACATGCACTACCCAAAGGATCGTAAAGTAACAGGCAATGACAAGGGTCATTGTTGAATCAAAGGATAATTTTTTTGGCTTTAGTGTGATTACAATTGGAATTAAGGGTTTGACACATCCTGTCTTTTGCTATCTTTTTTGTTTTTCATTGACGTTTTCAAATAAATAAAGAGGAAAAAAACAATAAAAACCAAAACAAAATTTTTTGAGCAGCAAAGACGATGCAGGATACAGAGAAAATGGTTATATTGCCGATTCCACTTCAAAACCTTGCCACTTGGAAGGAAGAATGATCTGTCTTAGGATCTAAGAAATTAATATATTACTCAAGCCATCCTAATTAAGCCACTGTCCGGGCATGTGATTTGATTGGCTATATTCTAATCTCTCATAGATCTTGGAAAATATATATTATTACATTATTTATAATTAAGGATTGAATCCATTATATTAAAAGTTCCAAATCAGTGTAGTTAATACTGTAGACATTAATTCCAACAGCATTTGCTGGGAAAACCTTATTTCCAACAGTGGCTGAAAGGGAAAGGCTGCAACTGTTGTATTCCAAAAACCATTACAGTAAACATGTAAAATTCTCCATTCCGATGGTCGGATAGAAACCAATTTGAGCATCTAGTGAATAATTCAAGGCTCTAGAACCTAGGTACCTTTAAATCTATTATTTCAGAGCTAACTTGACCGTAACACTCTCCACTCTTAGAGATAGATAGCTGTTAACCGCAAAAACTCTTGAGTGAATGGTCCCAAAATCTCAAATACTTTCCTTCCCGACAATTCAGAATTATGATTGAAATCCCAACACTATTTGCAAGAATTGCATCTACTCCTTCTGTAGAAATCAATGGATGGCAGGAGCAGGCTAAACTATCTTCTTGGGCGGAATCGGTAAAAGAGGGGCGAATTTATCATGTGCGACTGCCCTGCTATAACAACCTGGCACATGTAGTTATATTGTACATTAAAAGTGCATGAATCATTTGCCAGATGGGACAATAAACTAAGTGACAATCTACAAAACTGCAAAAGTTGAGCAGATCAAATCAAAGAACTTAGGAAATAGGCCGAACCTGAAGCAACCAGCAATCACAAAGAACAGGTGTGGAGGTAGAAACCATTCCAGCTACTTTTATCCAGAGTCCAAATATTATTCAGATTGTCGGATGTGCAATGATGCAGTGCCCAGCACACATTTTGTTGATATGAAAAAGGTCGTAGCTACTGGAAACGCAGTTATATCTTCTGAAAAGTTACAAATATTGCACAAATGGTTAAATGAATATTCTGTAGGCTCAGTTTGTTTTCCTTCCGGGTGCAATGAATTTGTAAAGTCAGGCTTTGTGCCTTTTCATTTTTTAATACCATTGAAACGGGACACCAGTTTTTGAGAATTCGAAAAAAGACTAGTCAGAATTCGTCCAGATATCCTCAAATCACAACATTTCTTAGAACAGTGGCAAATAGAAGCATGTGTGGCTTTGGTTGACAACTTACATAAATTGTAATCGTAGAAGGAGGCAAGGCATGCAGCATGCTACAAGTCCCTGTTAATCCAGTACTTAATAACATGCCTTAAGATGCGTCAGATAGATTAGCACAAGCTAGGTTGCAACATCGAATCTATAAAAACACCCGCTGAGGTTCAATAAGAGATTGTTATCAAATGTGTGAGGAAGGAGTTTATTCCGCAATATCTAGGACTCTTTCAACTAAGTCTGGTTTTTGGCAATGACGAAAGTCATAGAAAAAAGCGTGGGAAAACATTGCTTTTTCTGACACCTGATGTAAGAGCGTATCTACGCAACAATCAACAAGCCACCAAAATGTATATAGATATTACACTTTTCTCAGTCAGGCCTCCTGAATGTCAAAATTCTGTACTTCACAATGTCTTTCTATTCATGACAAGTAGTTGAACAGTTATAGCTAAATGCGTGTGGATTGACGGGTATGGTTGCTTTGCCAAATTTATGGAGTATAGATGTCCTAAAAGACATAGGGGAAATTAATGCATCAGCCGAACAACCTTTGCAGTGAGTTCCTCAAATTCAGAGAGCAAGGAATCAGCCTGATAATTCTTTAGAGGAACAAATGTTTGCACTGAGCATTGCCGTTACAGCCATTGGTTAGTTTTTGCTTGGGACTGAAGCTTTCATTAAGCTTTGACAAAATTTATGGACTGTGTAGATGAGTCTCAAACTCAAAACGCGGTAGATTTAATACAATCTCGTTTTTTCATGAACAAAACCTGCCCGCAGCTTTACATTATATGCAAGGAGAGCTGTGCTAGCGGTTTGTTAATCCTATGATTCCTATACCAGTATACTCCTACATATGGCGTGCCCCAAAAGTCTTAAGACTGATATTTTAATGTCTTATATTATAAAGTTAATAAATATATAAACAATATAATGTTCACATGGCTATCATGCATATATTTCAATATCCAATCAAATAATTATACGTAATCAATACGAATCTGAAGACGAAAAAGAAGTGAACCCTGTAAATGATGAGGTTGCTGAAACACCTGCGACGAAATTCACAACAAAACAAACAAATCTAAAGGAGTTTTATCCAAACTTGATAACAGTTGCGAACCCATTGTGGAGTAGCAATTCTAAAAGGCCCATTACTTCTCTTGCAGAAACGCGTCTGCAAAAATCATATAAAGCGGAATGTGAATTTAGAGATGAAACCCTTATAATCAACAGTGACCATTCTAGTCCTGTGTAGGTCCCATGGCATTGAATGTAATTTATTAAAACGTTAACGGTATCTCTAACACAAACAAGTTCATTCAGGTGTTCGAGACTCTTGCCTTTTAAACCTGACTGTCTTTTTCCAGGAATCTAAATTGATAGACCTGTGTGATATCTGTAAGAAGTATCTCTCATCTAATGGCTATGAATATATTGTAACCACTGAAACAACTATTCGAAAGGGGGGACTGATAAGTTTCATACATAAGAGCAGTCCCAAATTAAAATTTAAGTTTGGAACCCATACGACTCAATTCTTTTTATCGAGTAAAAACGAATTACTAGTAAATTACTATCTAGGTAAAAATGAGTATAAAAATACAATTGATGACATCGTTAAATATATAGAAATTACTAAACCATTTTCCATTTTGCGAGTGGGTGATTCCAACTGCTTCGAATCTATGGAAGATTTCAGTAATTCTAGAGCGAATGGCAATATCATTCAAACTAGGTATAACTATCTGAAGGAGGCCCTTCTGCGTAGGTATAATATACTTGATATTGCGAAAGCAGTTAACAACCTTTCGCATACCTATTTTAACAAAAATAATAATTACTCGTCTCGTATAGACAATTGTTTTGCTTCTAGTGAATATGCAATTAACGACTCTAAGTCAATCAATATAAACCTTTCAGATTATCGGCCACTTTTGACAAGTTTTGGTTGTAGTAAAGTTAAAGGCATCTCGCGCATGAGATCTAGTACCATCACCAACATTAAATGTGAGCTCAAGAAGTTTATTAGTGATACTTTAAGAGGAGCAGATATCTCAAACATACAAATGAAATGGACGATGATGAAGATCAAGGCGAAAAGCATAATCAGTCTAAGATAAATAGGGAGGAGGTACTAACAGATAAGATCACTAAAATGAGATAAAGGAAGAAATAGAAAATAAGATCAACTTATATATGAAAAGGCTCAAGAAGAACTAGAGTACATAAAATACATCGAATATGAGATCAACGAGAGCAGTATTAAAGAAATTAAAAGTTATCTTAAAAGAAGCATGGAAAGAGCTAATATAGAGAATGTAAAGTAAAATGATGGTACTTTAAGTAGCAAAAATGAGGATATAATTAATACATTTACGAAATTTTATAGGAACCTTTACCAAGAAGTGCCATCTGTAAATGGAAATATCTCAAAACATCCGGAGATCAATGAAGACACGAAAAAGAAGAATTGGAAAAGGACAGAGGTATACGAAATTCAAGAGGCAATTGAGAAATTGAAAAATAGCCCAGGGAATTCATATGGTCAACATACTCCACATGCAGATGTTTCATAAAATTAATATATTAAATACAATCATGAACTCGAAGTGGCATCCCATGTACAGCCTGTACTCAGAAGTTATCAGGTATTCTTTTTGTAGTAATATCACGTTACTCCTTGTTGTAAATAGTTGTAGATATTGTACATACATGTTTGTCTGGTTGAGGCGTGTGGTGCTTTTTTAGTACTGTGGTGAACAGGACTGCTTGAACACTGTAAATAGCTTTGTAATATTAGAATCCAAGAAAAAAGAATCAGTCCTTATTCTGAGTACACCTTTTTGTGTAGAAAATAAAAAAAGATGTTTGAGGTGTGATGCTGTATGTCATTTTGCTCTGTGTTTACGGGTTTATTGCTTTGGTATTATCATTTTTTCAGCTTTCACGATTTTGCCGATTGGACTACCGCCCTGACTTTCTCTCCCTTTACTGAAGATTGTCTCTCCAGTGATGCTTATTGCAAAAGATTATTTTCCAAAAACTTTTAGTATCCCTATGCAAAATTTTCCATTTATGTGGTTTTTTGAGCACTAATTTACGTTATTATTTGCAAAAAACGAGCTGAATCAATTTTCTGCGATGAAATCTATTGAACATAGGCCGCAGTTTCATAGCACCATTTCAGTTCTAAGTGTTGAAGTGCAAAATTGGCATGAGCAACAGACTCTGAGCAAGGGGCAGTGGAGGCTTCAAAGCAGTAGATCATGTTGTGACAATCTGTCAGAACTGTTTTTTATACAGGACACAGCAAATGAAGTCAAAATTTATGTGAATGGTACCAGAGTGTCCTGACCAACTATAAAATGAATATAACTAAACCTACCAAATAGGGATTCCTCCAATGATGGTAAATTTGGTAAAAGCTCTATATAGAAATAATTACCCTTATATAATTATAAATGGTTTTTTATTATCTGCAGTTAGAATCGAAAAAAGGTGATAGGCAATGTTGTCCCTTATCATGTGCTCTTTTTAACGTTGCAATTGAGCCTTTTTTAAGAACAATCAATGAAACATGTGTAATTAAAGGCTTTATATATAATAATATTGAAAGTAAGTACTTGGCCTTTGCCGATGATATAACGTTTATTGTTTCCACTGCTAGCAGCTTAAAGGTACTATCAAGAATAATTAAGGATTTTGGATGCAACAGCGGTCTTACAATCAACAAGAAGAAATCGAGCTATTTTGGCATCAACCGCAGGAAGTACTGGAAACATGGAGTGGCAGAAAATAATGATATAATTAATTTGCTAGGCGTAAAATTAAGCTTGAAAAACCTATAAATTTTAATATGAGTGCCTTGCTTGAAGAAATTCGAACAGAAAAATTTCCATATATGGCAAAGAAAACGCACTTAACGTTCCTTTGTTATCAAAGTTAATGTATTAAATACAGTGTTATCCGTCAGTGGCGCGAAGCAATATAATACAACATTCCATAAATGACGTTGTATGGAAAAATAGGGACCACTCAAGGCCAACTACCAGTCAATATTGTAATTTCAACCAAGGAGGCATACAACTGAGTAACATCTTTTGCATTCAGACAGCTACAAAATTTAATAAATGCAATAGTTAATTCAAAGTGGCATCTACTATATGAACTTTGCTCTGAATTAATAAATGATGATACTGTAAGAAAAAATCTTTTGGATATGATATGTATGATCACCATACCACAGCATTTTAGAATGCATTGTCCAACTCTTGCAGGTATTCTAAAATTAATGCAAAGGCTGCAATTTCACTTAAATCAAAATATTTGCATCTTTTTAAGTCAAGACCATCATTTAATTAGCTTGTCAAATTTTAGTATTAAAAAGCGAGGCAATATATGGGAATTTAAACCTAAAATAAAAGGAAAGTTCTTGTCAAACTTCATCTTCCACAATGACTTCTACACCAAGCAGACACTTCAGAAGGCGGCAGGTTACTGGAAAATGTCCACCAATACCATTCTGCACTTCTTGAATACAATCAGACAAGAATTAATTAGACCTTAATGTAAAACTATTATGTATAAGATGATTTTAAATAGAATTATAAATAAAGATAATTTTATTTTTCTTGCTTAATTGCAACACCTTTATGCAGATTATGCAATGAATCAAATGAAAATCTAAAACACCTTATATTTCATTACAGTAAGCGAAACAGAAAAAAACCTGATGACATTAATTGCACTGAAGACCTTTCAACAACAAACAATCTAAAGGCAGTCATCAACGTTGCTAGAGACCAATTTTTAAGATATCTCTTGATGACAAGTTCAAAAATGTAAATGTTAAAGCAATTCCCATTAAAGCCTATGTATTCTAAAACTATTCACAAATCTCAAGGCTCAACATATGATAAAGCATTTTTACATGTTGCAGGACAAATATTACGTTTGGCCATCACTATGTTGGATTGAGTAGATGTCGCCACTTTGATCATCTCAATATTGGGAATTTTAATTTAAGTTTAACGTCAATTGCAAGGTAAAATCTGCCATGAGGACAATGGGAAAGGTTGCATTGAAAAATGTTAATGATGAATAGTGAACATTGTTATCTGCTGTTGAAAGAATGTGTTTATGAATGGTGAGGAATTGTTGGTGTTATATATTATATAATTTAAGCAGGGGTTTAGATTCATATATGTCATTGTATTAGATCGTCAATATTGCTTTTTAATGTTATTTCAAGTTTTGGGCAGGTTGGGCAGATTCCATTTTTAAATTTAGCTGTGAACACATTATGCAAAAAATATTTTCTAATTTCAAATCAAATTATAGGAGTTTTAGAATAGACCTTTATTCATTCTAGTGTTTGAAGATGTACTTTAGCTAGAATGAATAAATACCTGCTTGTAAATTCTGTTGCAGATATTTTTATTAATGTGTCAATTAGTCGTATTTTAGTCTATGTTTTTTATAATTTTGTGTTGTAATTATATGAATAAATTGTAAATATGTAAAAACGATACCTGTCTTGCTTTTTTAAATTGTTGTTTTTTAATTGTAAATATTAACTATGTCGTCACTTTACTTAATTCAAATTTTTTATTTGCATTTAACCATTAAATTATTTAATTTTAAAATACCGATTTTATAGTGTAATTTATGTTCCTGCCTTATGAATAAAATCATATGAATTTTCTAAGGACGTACAATTTTATTTTCACATAATCAGTTATTTCTCCTATTTATAATAATTAATAAAAATTCAAGTGAATTGTTTATATAATTTCATGAAGATGGATTTCAGCTGATATTGCTGGAAACATTACACGATGCACAGTTGCATAACTTCTTTAAATACTTGCTGGCACAATGTTTTGATTAAACTGAGTTGAGGAACATTTCTTTTTAATTTTTTTATTAATATTCCGTTAAAGGTATTTATTTTTTGTTGCATACATTGGATTTTCATTTGGCAGTTTGTCCATATTTTATCTTGGTTCTGTATATTTGTCTTTGTAATTAATGAGTCACCTTTTGAAAAACTATCAATTTAGTGGTATTTATGTTTCAGTTTTGTAATTTATTCTATCAGTTGAAAATATATTTTTCTATTTTTGTAAATTCTGTTGAAGTTCAATTCATTTGAAGTTACAGACTTCTATTTCAAATAGTGTCTTGAAATTGAAAGATTACTAAATGGCTATTAGTTGCCTTTAAAATGATGTCAAGAAATTTAAACAGATACTTTCATTCTCCAATTAAATATTCTAATATTAGAATTTCATCAGTGAAAGCTTCATTTTCATCAAAATTATATAATTTACAATGTATTTTTATCATAAACTTGATGGGCTGTTGCAATATTTTTAAAGATATTTATTATTGTAACTGAAAGCATAATGCATGTAATTCTTCAACATTTAACATTTTTTCAACAATTCCACCATGAATTTACATTTATTTTTAGAATGTCTTTGATAAATGCTAAAATGAACCTTTTCCTGAAATGCATTTTTGATAAATTACGTACGTTGCAACTCATACTCATCTACTGCACTCACAAATATATTGCATTAATATTGTAATATTCACTGTTATATACATTACATCTCATTTCCAAACACACACAAACATCATTTTTATTATGTGACTACAGGTGAGAACAGCAATGGCAATTCTTTTATTTCAATGCAATTTTCTTGATACCAAATATTAAAGGTTACAGCAATTCACTCATATTACTAACAATTTCAAAATTAATTTTTCTCATTGGGAAAAAGGCTTCACTCGCCTTTTGAGCAGGTCTTTTAAAATATGTTTACCTCTTGATCACCAATTTGAAGAATAACTTACACCAAAACCACTCCTCCAACTTATCGTTTCTATATTGTCTATCTCCTGCTCCAGCAAACCAAATTAATCTGGGAATTGAATTTAGCAAATTGAGTTTTTTACTTTATCCAAATGTGTAATGATAGGTTGTCCCTTTTTATACAAATCCACTAGCGTTAGTTTACCATTCATGAACACCCTCTTAGGATTGTCACCTTCAAGAAAAAATTTTTTTCTTAGCTACTTTGTACTCCTCTGACTTAACGTGTGCTGTTGATGTAATTTTTTACTACAGATATGCTGATGGGAATCACTATTTCCTTCTTTCTCACTTGCCAGGCTGGCAGAATTAACGGTGACTTCAAACTTGGAGGCAACATACATAGCAGGTTGGCTGTCATTATAATTTTTTCTCTCACTAAAAGAGACCTTGTTTTCCAATCTTGCTGGTTCTATTTCAGCCGGATAATTGATGTAGCCGCCTTCAATGGAAATCCAGAACTTACTCCCCAATCCATGGTTTTCAAGCTTTCTACTTCATTCTTACTTATGGGAACTTTTATTTTAATATGACTACCTACCATGAAGCTGTTAATCATAACTCCACCTTTCCCAATAATACATCTCCTACAGTTATCTCTGCTCCTGCGAACGTAAACAATTTACCTTTTAACTCAGCAACCTTTAAAAACTTTACCACTACCTATATTTTGCCGGCACCTCCTGAGTGCAATACACTCTTGCTCAACCTAAGTGGTTGACTAAAGTAACGTTACAATTTTATCAAAATACATACACGAAGGAAACCCCTACTCAGGAAGTTAATAATGAAGAATAATGAAGACGAAAAACAAGAACTAATTGAGATAGAAAACGAAGAAATCTAGAGCTAGCAGAAATCCAGCAGACAAGCTGCCACTGTATGACGACCATTTAAAGAAGTTGGAACCTAACTTTATAAATCAGGATAGCAAATTGTGGAGCAGTGTCTCAGAAATAAGAGTACCATCTCCTACAGAAATGCTAGTTATTCTTCACCCATCGATCATTGCTTTGCTTCTAATGGCCACCAAATTAAGGCCTTAAAATCATTAACATTAGTCTGTCGGACCAAAAGCCCTTGCTAAATGAATTTTCCGCTAGCAAATTAAATGGACCTGGGATATGAAGTAGACGAGGGAAGTAGTAAAGAGATTAAGAAGGAGGTTATTTCCTGTCATCACAATAAGATATCTTCTCATCAGTTATCCTGTCTTTGCTTTTCTTCACCTTTTGACTCCTTCTGCTTTATAATGAAGTTACCACTCCTCCCGCAGTTTCCTTTACTTCCAACTGTAAGTATTTTTGATTTTACTTATTTGTTTATTCTTGCTTTTTGTGTGGCGCACATTACTTTTTACGTGTCTGGTGGCTTATTCTCAAGCAGATACCCACAGACCTTCTTCTGTCAACATCCCTTCTGTGTCATACAAGCTCCCACAAACGTCAATCAACTGTCCTTTAAAGAGAAAAAGTTAAGCAATCTTACAGTGACATTCATTCTTCCTGCACCACCTCCATCTGCAGAAAGAACTATTTTCTTCCATGACTGTTACACAGACCTTAGCAACAAAATTATCAACTTTCTATAAGCCAGGAGCACAGAATCTGTAAAGGAATTGCAGATCTCAAGAATAGTTGTATAACCTCAATGGTCAAATCGTCTGTTGAGAGCAATACAAGTAATTGCAACACCAGCAATCTCAGAGGATTTAGCAGTTCTTCTGGAAAATGCAATAGAAATCCCAGAGAAAAGTCTTATCCCGCAGCAAATCAATATCAATATGCTTGCAATTCATGGAATGAGCTAACAAAGAGATGAGAGGGTTCCATGCTGTTGATGAGCTAATTGTGATTTGTGATTGCCAGGCAATTACAATCTGTAGCAACTGCCGTTTTATAGGTCACGCCAAGTGCTATGCACAAACACACCTTCCAGCCCATGAGTGGGTAAAAGAACTTCAAGACATCTACAGGCGCATCTCCTATGACGAACATATGAAGAGAGTAGAAAAGGAAAGAAGACGAATTGAAGAACTTGAAAAGCAAGCTTCTGCAGTAGAAGAAATGCAGAGAAACAAGCAGCCGCCCACAGCAGAATAAGTAGTAGTACTCCAGCCACAAACTCATGTTAAGCTGAAATCGTCAATATCTCTACCATCCA
>CABFPE010000939.1:114293-151038 GCA_900660155.1 Hofstenia miamia | reverse complement strand
AGCTGAAATCGTCAATATCTCTACCATCCACAACAAATTGAAGAACTCACTTCCAGCATGCAAGTGGAGGCCCCACTCTCCATTAAAGAGACAGAACACATCAACCCTGCCAGCTTCTCCAAGTAAGTTGCAAGCGCCATCTAGCCGTCATTTATCCAAAGCTTGCCAGGCCCTTGAAACTAGCAGTTTACCCATAATGACGCCTTCTGCACTTAGTAGCCTCTACAACTTGAGCCATTTATCCCCTAATGCCCGCATGTCACAAAAGTTTTTCCTCCTCCTCCTTGCCCTTAGCCTACCTATGGTTGAAATAATAAACTAACATAAATGGTATTGCTTGTCATACTAAATTTATAACAGTTGAAGCTCTTAAAAAATATAACACAGGCAATATATTTTTGCAAGATACAAATTTCAGATCCAACATCCAGTATTCAAAAATATCTAGAAAGAAAAGGTTTCAATACCCACAAAATCTAACACTTTGCAACAGCAATAGTCCCAAGCTAAGAGCAGAAGACACAAATTGCTTTTACGTACCAAATGATGTCCATAATTCCCAATCACAATCAAATCTAAACCCTACCTAGGTACAACTACTCAAATAATAACTTTTTTATGTAATTTTAATTAGAACGTGTGCTTTTGTTTACAACTATTCACACACTTAATTTTATATTAATTTGTAGTCTTCTCGCATAGATCACTGTTTTGCTATGCGAGATCTCAATATCACCGAATCAAAAGTAATGCCTATTAAATTTTCCACCATAAACCATTACTTACATCAGTTTTTGCGGATAATCCAAAGGGACCAGGTGCATGAAAAATCAAGTCTAGGCTTCTTAATAATTATGACGAAATTCTAAACATAATTTCCTCGATCATGCAAACTAATCGGGAAATTATGAAAGGAAGTCAAGCAGAAAACCATTGAATCAAATCGCTTTTATAAGGCCAGATACTACGAAAAGCAATTAAGCTTTCAGTGCCAGGACATGTATAACTATAATGAACTTAAGATATATTATGAATCAATTGCAAAATATTCAAAATCAGAAGGCTCAGGACGAATTGGAATATATCAAAAACATTGAGCATGAGGTCAATGAAGGCAGCACTCAGTACATCAAAAACTATATCAAAAAGTCAATGGATAAGCTAAATATTGAGCACGTTCAATTAAAAAATAATTTTTCACATAATCAAGATGATATCAAATACTTTCACCGATTTTTATCGATTACATTATACATCATTCATAGTAATCTTGGCGATTCTAGTTGTGTCCAGAATCCGGAGCTTTATTTTGTTTCTACGTTGTTTCTACGCCTTATATTTCAAGTTACTTTCTTGGATCACTCCCCCTCCCTGAAGCTCTCCATAACTGCTGCGTGTGGAAACAGCTCCCTTTCTTTGCTCTCCTGAGCTTGTCTACCCCGTACATTTCTCCTCTTCCAACTTGCTCAATCAGTAAGATTCTTTTTGATTTAATTTTTCCTTTTCATACTTTTTCGGACTTACAATGAACTATGTACAATGTTTTCGAAACTGTTCTAAAAGCTCCTTACAACCTCACAATTAATTTTTAATGCCAAACAATACGCAAATCTAACTGCAACTTATATTCTTCTAGCTCCCCTAAGAACTGATAACTTTTCACGAAAAAATCGTTTTATTCACTCCGCTTTTAACAAAGTTGCCAAAAAAAACTGCGAAACCTTTTCACCCATTATTCTTACCTTTGTAAGCCTAGTCCAATTTTTAAAGTCCTGGCTAGTCCCAGGAGCAGTAGTAATGATTTACATACACTACAAATAATAGTAACTCAAAACCATCTTGAACAACTTTCTGTTCTTTGCAGCCAGCCTATTGAGATAGACGGTAAATCTCTGCTGCCAACTGAGCGAGCGGTAAAAAGGGTCCCCTTATTGCTAAAGAAGAATTCCCCAAGACTTTTAGAATAACGATGAAAAACTTTGCAGCAAACTGGTCATCTAATGATCAATTTTCACTCTTATGCAATAGGTCTGGCTGAAAAAACAGGCGAACTCAAAACCATAGAACATCGTAAAAATATTAATACAAAGTCTTCCATAGCTACTATAGTAATCCTTAACTGGGCTCAGCAGTCAAAACTAAGCACATGGTCAAAGGAAATGGAAAATGGTCCAGGATTTCATGTTGTAGATAACTTTGTGAACTCCGCATGTCCTGTCTTGACAGTATGCAAAAACTGCTTCTTCACCGGCCGTGCAAAGTGTGATCGAAACTCTCCACAACCAGATTGGGTTGAGAAAGTGCTCAGTAACTATGAACAGTGTCATGAAGAAAAAGCTGAGGTATCAGTTGTAACTACTAACGTAATAATTGACAAAGCCCCAGAGCCCATCACAAAAGTAGCAAAAACCACAAATACTCTCTTTCCAAATGTAGTGAGCACTCCAAAACCTAATAATGCTATGACAGAAATTATCCTTGGGACACCAGTTTTACCACCAAACGACACTCCCATCCCTGCGGCAGGTTTATCTATAGCTACCACTTGGAATTGGACAGTAGCAGGAAAACGTATTTGCCCATATAATGCTAGGAATGAGTCAACTGGAGGACAATGCCCTAACAATTGACGATGCTATAACGGAAAGTACAGATGGGTCAATCTAGCAGAAATACTAGTGCATCTCTCATTCTAATGTCTAATATGTATAATATTCAATTAACTAATTATACATTAAAAAGTAAATCCACGGCGACAATAATTCCAATTAACTCAAAAATTGTCTTAGTAATAGCAAGCACAATCAATTTCATTTATACTTTAGGTGTCCCAGCGTAAACTTTAATTTACTTAGACAATACACTGGGTATTATTTGCATGTTTGAGATAGCATTTTTTATGATGTACCATAAACATTTATTATTAAAACTAATACAACTATTAAAAATTTTAAAATGCCCATTAAAAACCTTTTCCAGCAGTGGACACATACTTATTTGAAGCCGATCACTTTTGATTTAATGCCATCACACGTTAATGTTATTGTTAAAAAGTGCAGTTGATGCAAAAATGTTTTCATTTTAGTATTTTCAATTATGTTTTGGATATGAACAGGGTCTGAATATTACCAATTGCAACTGGCCGGGCCGGGATGAGCTTGATTTTTGCGTTAGTCGCTCAGGCCCGGTTAAAACTTTGAAAATTAATTTTATGGAATATATATATATATATATATAATATTTTTAGGGAATTTTATGATAATGTTATTAACATCAATGCAAATTACAAGGACCAAAATATTTCAATAATCTTAATTTTGTATTGCTTTGCTTTGACTACTATAAATTTTTAGGCTTGCTACGGGCCTGGTCCAAACTGATAATTATGTCACTAGTAGCCAAGATGAAATAATTAAAGAGTTTACATCCTTTTATTAAAATCTATATACTGGTCAGGAAAATATACATCCAAAACCATTGAAGTTAAGGTATCCTAATATAGAGAAGACGGACAGAGAAACTTTAGAAAAAGAAATATCTTGAAGAAATTAGTCTTGCAATTGATAGACTTAAGAACTGTCTTGGGATGGACGGGATTAATGCAAATTTTTACAAACTTTTTCGCAGTTTATTGTTTCCAGCAATAACACTCCTAATCGAATCTTTTATACACAATGAGTCAATAACACCCGCCATTAGAAATGCAATCATCAAATTGCTCCCTAAGAAAGGAAAGAACTTGGCTGAACCTAAGTCCTGGAGACCAATATCGCTCTTAAATATGGATGAAAAAATATTGTCCCACATCCTCAACAGCAGGATTGGGGTCCTATCTCAAAAGTATATAAACATTATGCAAGCTGGTTTTATAAAAGATAGACATGGTTCGCTGAATATTTCTACCTTGCAATATATAATAGATGTTAACAAATTCGAAAAGAGAAANCCCCCGCCATTAGAAATGCAATCATCAAATTGCTCCCTAAGAAAGGAAAGAACTTGGCTGAACCTAAGTCCTGGAGACCAATATCGCTCTTAAATATGGATGAAAAAATATTGTCCCACATCCTCAACAGCAGGATTGGGGTCCTATCTCAAAAGTATATAAACATTATGCAAGCTGGTTTTATAAAAGATAGACATGGTTCGCTGAATATTTCTACCTTGCAATATATAATAGATGTTAACAAATTCGAAAAGAGAAACGTGAGAATCTTAAATGTAGATTTTACTAAGGCTTATGATTCTGTAGACCAATATCTTTTTAATTCCTTAATAAAAATTGGTTTTCCATTTTAAATTGTAAATATCAAAATATTAAATAAGAACAACAGTTCATATCTGCTTATCAACGGCTTTTTATTTCCAGAAATTTCCATAAAGAGAGGATTACGCCAAGGGTACCCACTCTCTTGCACTTTATTTAATTTCATGATAGAGCCCTTTTTAAATTCTATTTATGGTGCCTCTGAAATTGATGGATTCACTTCAAGTAATACCACTATTAAATATTTAGCGTCTGCAGACGACATGACATTTGTAGTCACAAGTGAAACGAGTCTGAGACAGGTGTTTACTTTTTTGAATAATTTTGCAAAAACAAGTGGGCTGGCAATCAATAACCAAAAGACGGTGTTCTCTGATATCAATGAGGCAAACAAGTGGAAAGTCGATGTTACAGTTAACCACTAGGCAGTTGAATTGCTAGGGATAGAACTAATTATACGGGGATCCGGCAATTTTGATATTAATACCATTATTAATGAAAACAAACAAATTATTAATTTTATCTCTAATCGTAAAATGTCACTTTATGGGAAAGCAAAAACTCAATGTTCTAGTGTTAACCAAATTAATGTATAAGATCAAATTTATATCAATGTTTCCACTTAATAATGCTCTGCAAAAGTGCTAAATGAGCAGTTTGGAAAAACAATGACCGAAGCCGTCCAACAAAGTTGCTACACTGCCTATATGAAACTGGCGGAATTCAGTTAGGATATGTGCACTACATGTAGATTGCATATAAAATTAACTGGCTTAAAGATGTTCTGAAGGCAGAGCTGCACCCTTTAAACATTTTTTTATACGGATCTAATCCGTCTCTACACATCAAACCAAAATCTAATAGATACATGTAATAGATGCTCCCCATTGAGCAAATTAAAATTTGTCTCCCCGCATCTGTATGAAACCATCAAGTTAATGAAGTCATTAAAATTTCAACGGAATGAAAATGATAGGATTAGCCAATTTCAGTCTAACAAACTATTGCATTAAAATGAGAAACAATACTTACGTTTTCAATGAAAAGGTTAAGAGCAAGTCTCTAACTGATTTCTACTACAGGTTGGACTCAAGTATAAATAAGATAACTAATAAAGCCGCTGTATACTGGCAGATGTCGCAAGAAGATGTGATTTCCACTGTTAAGAAAATAAGAACAGCCACAATCCGTGCCTACTACAGAACACTGATGTATAAAGTAGTTCTCAATCGGATTATAAATCGAAATAAGTTTTATTTCTCTAAATTAATAAGCGCACCTACCTGTCGTCTTTGCAATGACAAACATCTGCTCTTTAAATGCACAGTAAGAACACCTGAAAAACCTGGTAATTTTAACTCACTGCGTGATTTAGTAGCAGCGAGCAACACTGAAGCTATTATAAACTATTGCATTAAGAGCATAGCAATGCCTCAAGATCTCTAACTTATTTAGTAGTAGGCGACAACACAGTATGGTCAAACTCAGCCAAGAGACCAATTTCATTTCCTCTCAAGAGAAGGGTTCTGAAGATCTACAAATCTGATATTTCATTAAGGGATGAACCACTAGAAATATCAAGCGATACCTCCGGGGTGTTTAGCGTCATTAATCTAAATAGTAGAAATATTTAAAAGTAAAAAGCTTACGAAAATGAATGGATTAATCGGTTATAAATTTCAACGTAAATAGAATTACTAACGATCAAAAAATTATTGAAATAATTGAAGCTTTAAAAATTTTGTAAACTTGATATAATTTACTTGTTTCCCAAGTGGTGAGGACGCCAAAAATTCAAGGGCTGAAGCTAACATAATTATTAATAGATATAATTTTTTATATAATAATTTTCTTAAAATATATAGCCCTTTTGATTGTGCTTTATATGTAGGCAATAAGAGTCATACTTTGTTTTCGAGAACTTCCTCTTACTCATTGAGATTAGACCATTGTTATTTCCCTGAAACACTTGACATCCAAAAATGTAAGGTACTAAATTTGAACTTATCGGATCATAAGCTGCTGTTATCTTGATTCAGTTATAAGAAAAACCTGGGGGTCCTGGGATATGACGAATGAAGTCAAGTTCTCTCGAAGGCATAGAAAATGTCTTAGCTGAAATCATTCATTCCACACTGATAGGTTCAAGTCTAGAAAATATAAAGAAAATGAACCTTAATGAAAGTTAAGGTAAAAAATCGAAATTATTATCAGGAAAAGTTATTGAGCAGAAGTCGCTTTTTCAAGATCTCTAGTATTGAGACAGTTGGAATCTTTAAACCCTGATATGCAGTACTACCAAACTATAAAGCTCAGCTATGAAAATCAACTGAGCAACATTCGACATCAACAAGCGCAAGATCAATTCGAGTATGAAATAGGGGAAGGTAGCGTAAAATAGATTAGGAACTATGTGAGAAAAGGCATGGAGAAAACCAATATTGCGAAAGTTAGAACCGAAGATAATGTCCTGAGTGATAACACTGAAGTAATCATTGACACCTTTAAAAAGTTTTATAGCAAACTATATCAACCATTTACAGAAGAGGAAGCAAACATACTTTTAGATTACCCCAAAATTAATGAAGATGAAAAAGAAGTACTAGCAGAGTAGATCACATTGGATGAAATCGTGTCTGCACTTGAAAAATTAAAAAACAGTTCAATCTTGTCACATATTTTGAACAATCGCATGTCTATGGTAGCCCAAAAATACATATTCGCTAGTCAAACAGGGTTTGTTAAAAATCGTAGCAGTTTGAATATATCAACTTTGCCATTTTTACTGGATAATTCCAGGAACACGTCAAGCAGTCTAGGTATATTAAACAGATTTCAACAAAGTTTGTCTCTGTAAATCACGATTACCTATTCAGAATGCTTGACAAAATGGGACTCCCATTAAATATAACAGAATTAGTAAAAGCTCTATACAGAAATAATATTTCATATCTATTAATAAATGGGAATTTATCTCCTGGAATCGCAATTAAACGAGAAGTAAGACAGAGCTGCCCCTTATCCTGTAATCTTTTTAATTTCGCAAATGAACCTTTTTAAGGGCTATCAATAATAATATATTAATTAAAGGCTATATACACGGTAGGTTGGAGGTAAAGTACTTAGCTTTCGCTGACGACATAACTTTCGTTATTTCAGATTCCTCAAGTTTAAGAACTGTTCTGTGTAATTTGGACCAATTCAAGAAGGTCCTATCTATAGACAGACAAAAAACCATTTACACTGGCCTTAACCAAGCAAAATTGTGGCATGTTAACTGCACTTGCAATCATGAAGAAATACAAACCTTGGATATACATCTGAAAACCACCTCGAAAAACAATATAAATATGACACAATTTTGAATTTCATAGGAAATCGTCAAATGTCTTTGATAGGTAAAACCAAATCTATAAATGTGAAATCACCCGCGTGTTACATTGCGCGGCTCCACTCAGGACGAAATTAATCAGCACTAATTACTCCGCAGCGGTTAAGCAACCTCGTGATTGCAACCTAATTAAGCAGCGGAAAATCATCAAGAATAAATTATTTGAGATTGCCAATTCCAATCCAATTAAATCGAACTGGACCAATTATGAAAACGCCCAGCATGCAATTAAAAAACTTCGTAAATCAAATTATGATTATAGGGTTAAAGATTATTTTAAAAAATTAAAGAAATCTTGTCAAAAATGGAATTTTGTAAACAGAAAAATTGGAAAATCTAAAGGTTTAAATATAAACATTGAAGGGTTACGTGATGATAACATGATATGCAGGGATAAACGCAAAATTGCAAATGTATTAAACAAAACTTTTGAAAACATGGGTAAGTTTGAATTTAAATCAATCGGAAAAAAAATTTCTTCTAACATTAAAATTGATTGTAACGTCAAAACTGAATTTCACTTCAGCTTAATTTCATATTACGATTTAAAAAAAGAAGTTCTTAAACTTGATGAAAACAAGTCATGAGGTTCTAGTCACTTGCCATATTGGATAATTAAAAAGTATTTCCATATTTTTGGAAAATATCTTCTTTTAGCATTTAATCAATGTATTATTGACAATCAATTTCCAGATCTTTTGAAAAATTCTGATATTTCACCACTATACAAATAGGCGACCCATTAGATCCCAATAATTATCGTCCCATTAGTATTACTCACCCGTTTGCTAAAATATTTGAAAAAATTCTTGCAGCACAAATGTATAAATTTATTAAGGAGAATCGCATTTTATCAGAAAATCAATACGGATTCAGGCAAAACTTCAGCACAACTTACGCAATTTTGTCACTTACCGTAAAACAAAATCTAATTTAAATAAAAAATTGTCCACAGCAGTTGCATTTCTCGATCTTAGTAAGGCCTTTATTTTAATGAATTTTGAAATTTTACAGTCAAAATTGCTCAATCAAAGTTTTAGAAAAACAGTGACTAAATTTATTCTTAGTTTTTTAAGTAATCGTAAGCAAAGAGTAAAAATTGATAGAATCTATTCAAACTATGTCACAACGAATTTAGGCGTTCCCCAAGGAACTGTACTAGGACCAATATTGTTTTCTCTTTATGTGAATGATATTTCCGAAACAATTTCTAATGGAACTATATATCAATATGCCGTAGATACATGTGTACTAAGAACAGCTCAATTAACCAAAGACATCGAAGACCTAATTGTATATTTTAATGTAGATAAATTGAAAATTAATGCCGATAAGACACAATTTATCATCTTTTCACCGAAGGATCATAAAAAAATTTCCGAAAATATTATTACGATATGTGATAATGAAATTAAGCAAATTAATTCTGTTAATTATCTAGGAGTAGTGATCGACTAAGAAATAAAATTTAAAGAATTCCTTTCCATAAAATTACGAAAAATGACAGCTGGTGTAAAATACTTATTTCATCTTGGGCATATAGGGAAATCATTTCATACAGAATTAATACACTCATTTGTTTTAAGTCAATTTAATTATTGTTCTTTATTTCAAAGTATCAACGCTCACAATAGGTCAGCCTTAGCAAAAATATATAATTGGGGCTTAAGATCACTAAATTTAATTGATAAGCATCAATCAGTCAATGAACTTCGATCATCTTATAATATTTTGTCTTCACTTTATTCTATTCAGTATCAATCTTTGTGCTTAACTCATAAGTTTATAAATGAATGCAATTCTGTAAATTTTCTACAACAATATATTCAGCTCAATCAAAGAACACATAAAATTTTCAGTAAAATTAACAGACAGGACTCTTTTACATTTAACTCCTGCGCATTGTGGAATAATCTACATGTTACTACAAAAATAGAACCTAATTATAAGCATTTTAAGAAAAAAAAATTCAGGATTTCTTATTGAAAAAACAATAGTTATTGGGCATTTCCAATCAATTACATGCATGGAGTCCGTATATCTAAAAATAGTGTCCTTTAAGTAATTGAGCATATTTATTGATTTTGTATATTTTATCTATATATATATATATATATGTATATATATATACATGTATGTATGTTTTAGTTTGTAGTATCCCCCTTTGTATTTTTTTCAGCAATAAATTTGCTTTTGCTCTTTATCACATATTGATCATTGCTTTGCGTCAACCAGCTACAATATTAAGTCTTCTAAAACTATTAACATAAATCTCTCTGATCATAAACCATTATTAACTGAATTCGCAGTAAGTAAATTAAGTGGTCCTGGTATTTGGAAGATGCGCTTTAGTACAATGCTAAAGTGCACACAAGAACTTAATAAAATTATTATATCAACCTTACATGGAGCGGAAAATAAAAACATTCAAACGAAGTGGACACTAATGGAGATCAGGGCTAAACAGGAATTAAGTAGAAAGGAGAAAGAAATTTCAAAAGAAAGACTCTAAATCTTAAATGAAGATATGATAAATCATAAGCACATGAGGACGAACTTGAATTTAAGAAGCGCAGGAATAACTGGAATATATTAAGAACATTGAATACGAGTTAGAAGTAGTAAGGAGATCAAGAATTATGTGAAGAAGAAAATGGATAAATCGAGGATTGAAAGCGTGAGAATGAAGAACAACCAATTAAGTGAGAGAAATGCAGATATTATTAACACATTTGCGGATTTTTATAAGAATTTGTACAGAGAAGTGCCAACATCAATAGCATGTAATTATCCATCCATTAATGAGGACGAAAAAAACGAACTAAGCAAAGAAATAGCAGCATCAGACGAAATTAAAGGAGCCTTTGATAAACTGAAAAATAGTACAGGGATGGATGGTCTAAATTGAAGCTTTTATAAAACTTTAAGTCACTGCTGGCACCAAAATCGTGGCATCCTATTTCTCTTCTTAATTTAAACTTAAAAATAATATCTCACATCCTTAATAACCGTTTATCTACCATCTCTTCCAAATATATCAACTCTAATCAAACAGGATTCATTAAACACCTTAAAAGCTGCCTCAATATTATCTCTTTGCAATGTATATTAGACATTAGTCACGCAGCCTACAAAGATCTAGGGATTTTAAACTTTGATTATAATAAGGCTTATCATTCCATTAACCATAATTATTTATTCAATGTTCTGCATGTAATTTAATAAAAAGAAGATCTAAGCCAAGAAATAACAGAAGAAACTGAAACTGAAACTACCATCAGGAAAAACTTAAGAACAGCCCAGGAATGGATGGCCTTAATTCAACCTTTTTTAAAAAGTTTAAATCAATATTGGCCCCATATTTTAAAATTTTAAAAAATTCAGTTCTGTTAACAGGCAAGATCTCTGCAAGCTTGTTCGTTCAATGCTTTAATTAAATTACTGACCAAAGAGGACCAGGATCTGTACCAACCAAAATCTTGGCGACCTACATCGCTCCTCAACTTGGATTTAAAAATAATATCTCATACTTAATAACCGCTTGTCTTCAATCACCCAAAGATATATTAACTAACTAAACAGGCTTTATAAAACTTCGGAATAGTTGCCTCAACATCCTTATCTTACAATGTATCATTGACATCTGCTGTGCAACATCAAAAAATCTAGGCATCCTAGATATTGACTATATCAAAGCCTATGACTCTATTAATCATAAATATATATTTAATGTATTGGACAAAATATGACTGCAGCCATTAATAATAAATCCGGTAAAGGCTCTATAAAATGATAATGGTTGTACTTAATAAATGGCGATACATCTCATTCAAAAAAAATCGAAAGAGGGGTCAGGCAAGGATGTTCACTCTCCTGCGTCCTATTCAACTTAGCTATTTAACCTTTCTTAAGGCTAATTAATGAAAGGCGCATTATCAAGGGATTCATATAAAAAAATAGAGATAAAATACCAGGCTTTTGCTGATATTACTTTTATGGTCTCAACACCCTCGAGTTTATCAACACTATGTGAGTATATTACTGAATTGTGAAAGATCAGGGGACTGACAATCAATAGGAAAAAAATTGTTTACTCTGGAATCTTCAAGGCAGCATTTTGGAAATCAGATTGCGCAGTAAACCCCTGTTCGACATGATCCTTCAAACCTTACTACGACTACTGTTGCCGACCCTGCTAAGACTCTCAGCAGAGATACGTTCACTGATGAGCAGCTCCCTTCAGTTGTTAAGATGGTGGCGGACACAATCTCCAACAATCGTATCATCCCCAGAGATAGAAGAGAATTGGAATTCCTCTCGTTCATCCTCTCCAACTTCTGTAACTTATCTCCGGACAACCAGCGACTATTGTCGTACCGAATCCGTACATTGGTCTCCGCAACTCACTACGGCTGGATCAGTACCTCCAGAAACACGCGCTCTCTCAAATTTCTGGACCTTGGAATTGGGGGAACATTTACCGCTCGCAATAACTCACGAGGCTTTCCATCTCGGCGACCCTTCAAAGGCAGAGGAAGTTACTTCGGCAACTAGAATCGATCCAAAACCTTTACAACTACAGGAACCTCCATGTAGCACGTCGTTGCATACACTGTGGGATGCGCCAGAAGACAATCTCTTTGTTCAGCTCTTTGATTACTCCTTATCTACGATTACGCTGGCCTCCTCTCAGGCATCTTCTAGTATTAGTATTCTACATGTAACACTACCTTCCCACGATTTTACATTTACACAACTTTTTAATTCGCAATCTGATTCGCAAAATGAACTTAGGGAACTTTCTACTTTAGTTGCTAATGAATTATCAGTTTCGCAGGTCCCTTTAATTGACTTAAATTTATTAATGCATATTACAAATCTCGCAGATCGCTTGCCTTTATCGGCACAACAAAAATTTCTAGATTATTTTACCAGCATTTCCGATTTACCTAGAGCCATTATTACTTTACGCATTAAAGCTCTTTTACGTAAATTAGGCGTCCAAGACACTTCTCAGGCAGAGGATAATAATATATCGCGACACACTAATGATTCTCATCAGGACTCCATTATTGAAATTTTTTCTGAACAGTTACAACAAGAGGAGTTTATGGAATTATCGGACATTAAACATTGTGCTCTGGACCCGACTCACGAACCTGCTTATGTTTTTCCGAGTTAGACTGGGATTTATTGTTTCATGAATTAAGCATTCCTGAGAGATTTTCATTTTTAAAAGCGCCTGTTATTTCGTTATCTAGATTTCAGCCTTTTGTTCTCAAAAAACCCTACACTTTTGCACCTCTTATTACTAAGCATCTTTTAAGCCAAATTCGAGCTCTAGTTTCAGCCAAAATTATTGAAAAGTCACCGAGATCTCCCTTCACATTTGGTGTATTTGCTGCACCTAAATCTATTGCCAAAGTAAGGATGGTTATCGACTACTCTCCGATATCGCGTAATTGTAATCGACCCTCTTTTTATCTTCCGCCTTTCGCTAGGGTTTTACAGTATCATGAGCCTAATCACAATCACATTACTATCAATTTGGATTTATCCGCGGCTTTCTATCATATCAATCTTCCAATTGCACAGAGATAAGACAGAATATTTAGCGCCGGACGGCCAACGTTACCGTTTTTGTAAAATTCCGATGGGCCTCCCCATTGCACCTTTTTTTTGTCAAATGTTTGTAAATGCATTGATCTTCCCTATTAAGATATTCTGCTCGTTAGCCTGGGGTCACATCGATAATATCACTCTTATTTTTCATCCGCAGTTTTTACCGGAAATTCAAACTCATATTGAACTATTGCAACGTCTAGGTATCAGATTTGCTGAGGATAAGTGTAATTTCTCACCTGTTTCAATCTTCGAAGCTTTAGGCTTGTTAGTTGATTTACCACAACTAAAAGTTCGTCTTACATCGGTTAAGGAATTTGTACTCACCAAGCTAATTACTACGATTCCATCATCATTGACGCTTAAGCAATATCAGAGATGGCTAGGTCACTTGGCCTTTTCATGACCCATCATTGGGCCTTGGGGGCTGGTAAAACAACTAGTTACAGATGATAAAACCAATGAGATTCGTAATTTGCTAATAATTCAACTTTTTTATCTTATGTCATTAAAAGCCTTAAGTTGGAAACGCCCCTTGATATATGAACGTTATATAATTTATACGCATCGGATATGCAATTAGGACTCAGTTTTGTTTCGCCACACACTTAAACTTGGCACCGCACTCGCTAATTTACACATTTATCAGAAAGAGATGCTGGCGCTCTATTTTGGTTGTTTGGAAGCATACCCGTCTTCACGCTTGCTCATAGACTCTCAGCCCTTGGCTCTGGCAGCCCAAAAAGGAAAAGTGATTTCTCTGGATCTACCGGCAGTAGCTCAAGCTATTAATGTTCTTATCCATTTTAAGCAACTACAAATCATGTGGATTCCTTCACAAGAAAACCTCGCAGATTCACCCTCAAGAATGGACTTTTACGATTATAAACTTTTATCAAGTGCAGATATATCTAAACTTTTCATCACTGCAATTTTGGATGTGTAGTATATAAATATTTGTTAAAATTGTAAACAATTTAGTTCGTTTATGTTTTTGTATCAGTAAGTATTGGAATAAATAAAACACCTCGCAGTGAGAAGACCTATGATCCTGGCAGTAAAACTCCTGTGATGGCAAATACTGAAACGAGACAGCAGACACTGGATAAATAAAGATGAAAAGGCAGAATTATATAAAGAGACATCAATAGGAGACATTGATGGAGCTGATAAGCTGAAGAATAGTCCAGCAATGGATGGCATCAATTATTGCTTTTTAAAACGTTGAAGCTGACATGTAATTTCTCTTAGAGGATCTAATTGAAATTGAGGGTAACAGAATTTGAAAAGAAAAGGATACCGTTGGTTGGCAAGAACGAATTTTGAAAAACATCTGTATTGATATTGACCTTTCCCTATAGACATTTTGTTTTAGTTTCTGTCATTTGTACAGCAACTCAAGACACCGCACTAGAAAGAATGTCTGACTCTGTTGAGAAGATCGAAAAAACTATTGTCATATGCGAGTATGCATGCAACGCAACAGATCGTGTCCATTCCGACAGTTCTAATATGGGAACTTTATGCGTTGAATTGATGTTATTACAGAAACATTTTACTTTTTTGCAAACACTTGCGATACGAATTTTTCCAATTCTGGTGAAATTGCGGAAGGCTTAGTGAAGTATTTATTCGAAAAAAACTTTGCTTGTGATCTTTACAATACATATCGAATGCTAGATCCAGCTGTATCACAGAAAAACGAAATGTCAGAAATTGTTTATTTATTTATTTCTTTTATTTAGCTTGGCACTTTTTAGTGCCACCCATTAGAATCAAAACAAACTGCAGGCACTTTTTAGTGCCACTACAGCTAATCAAAAAAAATTAGGTGCTTTTCAGTTTCAGTGCATTCAAATATCTTGTTTTCGACTTAGTATTTTTTTATTTTTGGACTTAGTTTTTTTTTTAATAGATTTTGAACTTTTTTATTAATTTAAATAGAAAAAAGGGGTCTTTTTTATTAATTAAAATGCAAAAGCCCAATTTCAAAAAGTACATTCCTCCAATTTATTATAGATAGACCATTGTTTCTCTTCAGAATACCTGAACATTGCCAAATCTAAAGTATTATCTATCAATTTTTCTGATCATAAACCACTTTTGACACCTTTCCTTAGATGAATGCGCTTTTTTGAATCATAACATTTCCATTGATGAGATTTCAAATGCAATCAATAAACTAATGAATTGTTTCACATAGTATATCAAATACAATTATCAAGCTAATACCAAAAAGGGCAGGTACTTGGGGAAACTGAAGTCCTGGAAACACATCGCACTATTAAACATGGATCTGAAATTTATTTCACACATTTTGAAGGACAGACTAGGACCATTAGCGCAAAAATATATACATGGTACACAGACTGGTTTTATAAAAGCAAGAAAGTCCCTCCTTAATATCTCTACCCTTCAATGTATCATAGAAATATGCAAGGCAAATAACATCGACATGGGCATACTAAACATTGATTTTGACAAAGCATATGATTCTATTGACTACAATCATTTATTTCAAACAGTAGCAAAACTGGGCTTACCAGAAACTATTGTGAAATTAAATAGATCACCTTATAAAAAAATAAGGTATACCTCTGCCTCAATGGTTTTCTGTCCCCAGCAATGGATGTACAAAGGGATGTCGGTAAGGGATGCATACTATTCAATTTTGCAGTAGAACCCTTACGGAAGCAAATCAGACATTTATATCAAATTCAAGGTTTCAGATATTCCGAAATACATATAAAATACCAGACCTTTTCCGATGATACCACCCTTTTAAAAACTACACAAACAACCCGAAACTCCATTTTTGAACATGTGGCCCAGTTCATTGGGGTAAATGGTGTTGAAATTAATAAGCATGTTCAATAAATCATGATGAAAACATTGGAGTCCCCAAGAAAATTCCCAAGTTGTTCAAGGCACTCCAATTAATTGCAAATCCTGATGCAGAAGAACAGTTGGCTGATCTGATGGATCCCTGATAGAAGAGGTTGGGAAATCGCTTTCCTATTGAGGTAGAAAGGCGGAGATTACCTTTGGTTTGATTTTTTAAAGAGATAGGTTAGTACAGAGTTAATTGGGAAATTCATAGTCTTAAAATTTGTAAAAACTGCTCCTCCAAAAAGCAGCTAATTATTGGTTGACCAACGGAAAACACCAATATTTTAAAAAAAATACCATTTGAAAAGTTACACCCAATTACAAAAACATTCATGTGTAAATACTATTTATTTAGTCATTAAATACAAACAACTTTACTATTCTAGGCAACACTAAGATGTCGATTATACAAGAAAGGAAAATGAGAATCTATATTATATGTTATTAGCTTGTAATAGTATGGTACTTTCAAAACCTGAAAATTTTAATGAGCTGGCTGATATAATATTTGAATTTAAGGAAACAATATTATATTGTATTAAGTTCAATTCCGAAGTAGTTAATCAAGAATCGTTAGTAAACGCTTTTTTTAGGCGTGGTTTTCGGACTTTTTACTTGTGAATTATTCCTTTAGATGGTGCTCTATCATTTTATAAATTATAAATTTACTCATTAACTTTGTACTTGATTAATGAATTATCCCACCTATTCTAATGGTGATCTTAATAGAAACTATGCATTAATATTAACAGCAATTTAGTTTAAGATATTTCCAACAAGTTTCATTTAAATAAAATAATTTAGATTCTTGCTCAAATTGATAAGACTCCTTTGGATGGTTGTAATTTGAAGAGCATCCAAATCTAAATGGCTTCACATGAAAACATGTGTTAAGTTATTTGTGTAAGAAGCAAAAAGAAATAGAACTGAATCCTTTTTTTAGGCTGAGACGCACCGAAAATCAACTTTCTTTATTAAATGAGGACCTGTATAATTATGAGTTATACATGAGATAATGCAAAGAACCAATTATAATATGCACAAAAAATCGAGTGAGGTTAGCAAAGGCAATTCTAAAAACATTAAAGCCTTCTTTAACAACTTCCTCTTCAATACTCTGAGCATAATGGGTCCCCCTCCCCTACGATCTTGAATCTAATTAGAGCTTTGTATAAGAGCAATAGTACATTTTTGTTAATAAACGGATTTTTATCCCCAGAAGTTATCATTCAAAACAGTTCGTCAAGACTGTTCATTACCATGTATGCTATATAATTTTTGAAAAGATGGTGGTTTCATAAGCTTGATAGCTACTTTTATGATTCTTGTTCCAACTCCCAATGCAGATAAAACAGTATTTTATCCCAACGCTACAACGAATTAACCAGCAAAAGTCCGTGAATTCAAGCAGCTACAAAGAACTACAAATATCCAGCAATCATCATCTGCAGCAAATTCTTTTACACTGGCCATTCGAAGTGCTATGTTCACACAAATATACCTGCTCCAGAATGTGTCCAAGAAGTGTAGAACTACAGACAGTTGCCATATGAAGAACGCATGAAAACACTGGAGCAAAGATTTGTCCATTTTTAGATATTTTCAAAGACGCTGAATGCATTGTATGGTTCATATAAACTTCACATAAGAATTTTCATTAACTAATGCAAATGCAGCATCTACAAGAATTACCTTTATTATGAAGTTGCTGAACATAAACATAAGCACATGCATAGTGCATCAATTTCAAATGTCAATTTAAGCAGTGTCTAGCCATGAATTGTGAAAATAAATGGGATTTTAAAATGCATACGTTCAAAACAAAAGACCATTGTGACATTTAAATTGGTGTAGGTCTCTTCTGGTTTTCTCAAACTTGTTCAGTTTTTCTTTTCACAAACATCTAAGGCACTGTCCTGCTAACGTGATTTGTCCATTTTTAGATGTTATCAAAGACACTGAATGCATTGTATGGCTCATATAAACTTCACATAAGAATTTTCATTAACCAATGCAAATGCAGCATCTACAAGAATTACCTTTATTATGAAGTTGCTGAACATAAACATAAGCACATGCATAGTGCATCAATTTCAAATGTCAATTTAAGCAGTGTCTAGCCGTGAATTGTGAAAATAAATGGGATTTTAAAATGCATACGTTCAAAACAAAAGACCATTGTGACATTTAAATTGGTGTAGGTCTCTTCTGGTTTTCTCAAACTTGTTCAGTTTTTCTTTTCACAAACATCTAAGGCACTGTCCTGACAACAGTGAGCTGTCTGGAGAATGCGGATTTGGTGTGTGCTGCACTGTTGCACAAGCCTATGACTGCTTGACGTTACTATGTGCGCCAACAAAACAACCAGAAGCAGTTGGAAGAACGGTGTGTCATTGAGAGCATGCTTGTTGGCCATGCAGTAAGACTGAGTATTTTGAGTAATATCTTAACCATAGTTTCGTCATGTGAGCCAATTGAGACAATGAATACCCCAGGATATGTTCAAAGCACCTCAGCCCATGATGTGTGCCATCAACATCTGCCCTTGACGTTCCTGCCACTGATGCTGTCTCATCTGTAAAGGAGGTTGAAGAAGACACCCCATCAACATCAGCATGTTTAGACCTAATAGACATCATCTTCAAACACCGACTTTGTGACAGGAAGCGCCTGACTCCTGCCACCCTCCTCGGGATGCTGAAGAACGAGGACATGTTCAAGGAGCTGTGTGAGCTGGAGTATGGTGGAGAGAGGACCACTTTGCAGCTGAGGGAGAAGACTCAGAAGCGGATCCGAACGCTTTGTGCTCAGGGGAAGCTTCCATTTTGATCATGAAGCTGCAGAGCAACAGCGGATATTTAGTTTTGGTATCTTTTGGTTTGAGTATTTTTCTGTTCATTTTAGTTGCTCTTTTGTTTATTGATTTCTTTTATTTAGCTTGGCACTTTTTCGTGCCACCGATCAGAATCAAAACAACATACAGGCACTTTTTAGTGCCACCACATTTAGTCAAAAAATCATATTTATTGAATAAATGAAATATATTTATATATTTTGTAATTTTTATTTATATTTAGTAATTAGTTTATTTTATGACTTAGTAATTTTCTTATTTTCTACTTAATATTTTTTATTATTTTTATTCTTTACTATTTTAATAATAATTTTTTATAAAAATAGTGTCCAAAACGATATAAATAGTGTCTGGAAATGCATATAGTTACAGGGGTTTTTACCCCTCTGATTTATAATTAGTGCTTATTTTTGAAACAGGCCTAGCCTAAAGGGGTATAGGTCCCCTTAGGCCAAAAGCAACCATGAAACAGGTGCATTTCATGCATACCTTGTATCTATATATAGCATAGCAACAAACTCATTTTGAAACACTGTAGTCAGAATAACTTATGCTAATTAATTATGCAAATCTTAGAATTAATGAGTGAAATTAATATCTGATAAAGTGTTATCCTAAATACTAGAAAGTCAGTGTTTCAAAAATAATTTATTAAAAATTTAATGACTGTCAAACTGACAGCATCTCCTCCCAAATTGAATGCAGTGGTTCAGTAACCCCTCTGCTTCCATCACCTTTACAGTGCAGAGGACTGCTACTGGAAGCATGGAGCTACCCACTGCTGGAGGAAGCCTATACCGGGGGGCCTGGCAGCAGTTCCCACCCATCATTGACAGGTGCAGAACCTTCAGCAGGACCATGCCTGCCTGCCAATTGCTAATCTAAAAAGTAGGCATATAAGCAAATTTTCCTTCTCTTGCTTCGTTTTCACATACAAAAACTGCAGAAAATGACGTCATCAATTAAACAATACAGGCATCCTCACACCTTATTAACGTAATTTATGCATGCAAAACCTAAAAACCCCTGTAACTTTTGAACCAAGGAGGCTTTTAAACCCATTTTTTGAGGCAAACATTTGCACCCCTTACCCTACCCCATTAAATTATGGGGGACAAGTTGCGCCCCTAGCAGCTGGGCTAGAAGGGCCTAAAGTGTTTCTAGCCTTTTCTTGCCTGCTTGTTGCTTGACTATATAAGCTGGGTTGCACGCCAAGCTCCTGCCTGACAATGAGTGGTGTATTGCACCCACAGGCGGGCCAGTAGTGGCTTCTTTAGGTAAAAAAAACATCATAGAGGTGAAGGAGGGGTGTTGTGATACCCAAGGGGCCTCTATTAGGTATAACTAGTGTTCACAAATATTACAAAATATTTACAGGTACCTGTAAACTCCATACTTACCTGGCGGTTTCTTTAGGAAGTAATTCCTCAATCTACCAGAATGTCAACATATGCACAAGCACCAACAAGAACAAACATGTGTGAAAGCACCATCAATGCACCAGACAACATCGAAAAACTTATATTTGATGCTACTAAATTCCAAAATACTACTGCAACTTACATCCTGCCTGCACCTCCTCCTGAAATCAACCATATTGAAAAACGTGAGTTTTTCCATAATACCTTTAATAAACTAGCCTCACAAATATACAAAATCCTGTCTGTCAAGATAGATGACTTTGAAGAACACGTGCAATTTTCCAAAACGATTAGCAGCCCAAGGAACAGTAAAAAACTGCTCAGATCGTTACAAGTCATATCCACGCCACAAGCTGCTGAAGCTGTAGCTGCACTTTTTTGTATGCTTATAGAAGTCGAAGGGCGTTCGATTCTCCCTACTGAAGGGGAAAAGTTTAAGATTCATCCTGTTGCAAAGCAGGACTTTCCGAAAACTTAAAGGATACCACTCCAGAATTTTCCTGCAAAATGGCATACAAACGATCAGTTTGCGCTTTTGTACAACAAATCCGGATTAAAAAGCCTGGGGGGGTTTTTTAGCCATTGACACCGAAAAAATATCAATGCTACCTCATCCATACTGTCGTTTAGGATTCACAATTGGCTGCAGCAGTACAAAGTACACAAATGGGTCAGAGAAATTGCGAATTCAATCGGGTTCCATGCTGGTAATGATTTGCATGTGCTGGCATCATGTCCTGCCCTAACAATCTGGCAAAATTGTTACTACACTGGCCATGTTCGGTGTCCCATAAATCTCGAGGAACCCAAGTGGCATAAAGAACTTTTAGAACATTATAACAAGGAGCTTCATCCAGTCACGAACAAAGTACAACACAACAAAACATTGTTGAAGATGAGGAAGATAAAACAGAGGACTTATACCCAAACATTGACAAAAATACGGAAGAACAGAAAGAGTATAAAGGTAATTGTAGAAACCCCCAAACAAGCAGTTAATGAGTTTTTGAGTATTCCAAAGAAAGGAACAACTGAACAACTAGTGAGAACGCCATTAGCAAATCTTGGTGATGATATGTCCTGGCAATACAACCATTCAGCTAAGCGGAACTTCCCATTTACCAGAACATCCACTCCTACATTCGATCCAATCCAAAGCAGTCCTGTTCTGACAATCGATGAAAAAGACGGAAACGAGGACAGTAAAAGCAGCTCTGCCTGATATTAGATGCCAAAATGGTCGAGAGGTGCCTCAGCCTTATTAATTTTAATGTAAATGGCATTAGCACCAACCACAAATTCATACAAGTAATGGAAGGTTTTTTGCCACATAAACCAGACTAAATACTCCTCAGGAGACAAAAATTAAGTCTCTATCCGATATTATGGAAAATTATTTAAAAGGTAAAGGCTATAATTTTGTATGTCTTACACCAAAAAGTACTAATAGAAAAGGAGGCCTAATAACCCTCTCTAATAATAATGCTCCACCACTAACATTATGTTTAGAACATCCCTCAGTGCAAGTGCTAGTAAATGAGAAGATGGGACTTCTAGTAATCAACCACTACATTGGTAAAGACGATTATAAAGAGACAATACTTTTCATTTCTGATGCTATCCGAAAACTAAAACCAAAAAGTGTTATATGTGCTGGCGACTCGAATTGCTTCTGGCACAAATGGGACGTCAGTGGGTCTACACCTTTTACCGATGAATTTCGGACTATGTGCCAATGAATTTCGGAAATGTGCCAATGAATTTCGGAAATGTGACATTGAATTTCGGAAATGTGACATTGAATTTCGGACAAGTTACCAATGAAATTCGGACAACATGCCAATGAATTTCGGACATTTTTTATTACTGTATTAAGGTCATTCTTGATCTCGTTATTTCTTATTGTATACATGTTGAATGCATAGTACTTACTAAGTATCTCATTTTTTGTTACAGACTGTAGTAAATGGCATGATCTCAGCATTACTTTTAATTTATATGACAGACTGATTTTCACAAACCATTCATAGACCTCATGACAAAACTGGCTGAATATCCTCCCCCTTTATTTAGAAGAGATTTTATAGCCTAATCATAAGAATACCCTTCCATGTTACCCACAATCTTTGATATTACCTACACATATTCTCAGTTTACTACCGGTATTGAATATGTAATGATATGCCCATTCACCGATTTAATTTAATGGAATTGAATAAAAAGAACATTTAATGATAAACTCATTAGTTTTTTTACCAGCAACTGCAAATTTATATAACAAAAGAAATAAAAAGTCATCCTCTCAGACATGGTGAAACCATTCATCGTGATCAAAGGGTTCGCCATTATTGGCCTTCACGACATATCTGTCAACATGTCGGTAAAAACCGTTATGAGTGAGACCACTGGATCAACTAATGATTTTAGCATTTGTTCCCTGTACTTGCTCACACACAAATCAGCGGCAAGGGCACGATCTCTGTCCTCTGCTGGATTGCGTTTCCTTAGCTCACCTTTGATGTATGTCTTGATTACCGAAAAACATCCTTCGACTGGATTGAGAGCTGGACTATATGGACCATCAAAGATGTGGACTTCATGACAAGTTGGTAATTCATCGAAGTTGGATTGCTTCCGATGAATAGGAGCTCTATCCATGTAGATAACAGCGTCCTCTACTCCGAGCTTCGCACTCAATTCACTCATGAAATCTTTAAAACAAGTCTTGATTGACCCAACGACACTCTTGTAATGGATCACCTCGGTATCATCAACTGCAAGGATGATGTTGACATTGCGACCCTTTGAGTTCCTCGTCATTTTGATGGCACTTTTTCCTCTTGGCGCCCTACCGAACGATCGCCGGCAAAATAAATTGAAATTACATTCATCTACATGGACTCTTTGCCGCTGATCATGCAGATAAAAGTCAGTGAAGACTTTTCGTTTTTCTATTGTTTCAAAGGAATTACGCCCTTCTGGCTCATCTCTTAGTTGCTTTCGTGTGATGCAAGCCCCATCAAGAATACGGCATATGGTTGTTTTTGATATGGTACCTTGCACACACTCTTGTAAATCGTTCAAAGTAGCATCGTTTCTCATTTCCAAAAAATTCATTAGGTCTCTCTTCATATCTTCTGTGACTTTCTGTCTTCCACGTCCACCACCTCGCTTTTTTGTCTTGGGTGTGCCTCTTTTGATAATGTCATAGGCTGTTGATCTTTTTATGCCAAGTCTCTGTGCGAATTCCACGGCGTCTCTACCTTCTTCGTGTTCATTAATTATTAAGATTCTTGTTTCGTCATTGATCTTTTTATACGATCCTCGAGGTCGTGGAGTCATACTGTATTTCAGTCAAGATTATGAATGCTTTGCTTAAGGACTAAAATTTACTTACCTAAAATTCATGCAAAAATTTGAAATATACTTGAATAAATTTGAAATATAATATTATAATAAATTAAAGCATTAATAGAGGGAATAGTAATTATAAATATAATGGAAACATTGGGATTGTGGGTAACATGGAAGGGTATTCTTATGATTAGGCTATAAAATCTCTTCTAAATAAAGTGGGAGGATATTCAGCCAGTTTTGTCATGAGGTCTATGAATGGTTTGTGAAAATCAGTCTTTCATATAAATTAAAAGTAATGCTGAGATCATGCCATTTACTATAGTCTGTAACAAAAAATGAGATACTTACTAAGTACTAAGCATTCAACATGTATACAATACGAAATAACGAGATCAAGAATGACCTTAATACAGTAATAAAAAATGTCCGAAATTCATTGGCATTTTGTCCGAATTTCATTGGTAACTTGTCCGAAATTTAATGTCACAATTCCGAAATTCAATGTCACATTTCCGAAACTCATTGGCACATTTCCGAAATTAATTGGCACATAGTCCGAAATTCATCGGTAAAAGGTGTAGATCTAAAAACAACATAGCAACAAGGTATAATTTCCTCTCTCGGTATATTTTAAATATGTTTAATCTTAATGACACGGCAGCTGTTGTAGGCAATTTTAAACATACTTATTATAATGCCATAGAAACATTCATCCAGAATCGATCATTGTTTTGCATCGGCCAACCTGAGCGTAAAGTCGTCTAAAATCATCCAGGTTAAAATATCAGATCACAGACCTCTGCTCACGTCTTTTAAGGGTAAAGAAGACCATGGTCCCGGTATTTGGAGGATGCATTCCAATACACTGCTAGAATCCAAACAGGAGCTGGGTAGGGTGATTATATCAACATTACAAGGAGCTGACACTGAAGACATCCAATCAAAGTGGACACTCATGAAGGTAAGATCCAAACAACTGTTAGTCAGAAAGGAGAAAGAAATCTCAAGGAGAAGATATTATAAATTAAGATCCTTGGAGAGGCAGTTAAATTATATAAATGAAGAGATGATTGACTATGAGTGTATGAAGGAAGACCTAGAGAAGAAAATCAACAACATAATCAATCGAAAAGCGCAAGAAGAACTGGAATATAGAAGGAATATCGAGTATGAGCTAGAAGGAAGTAGTAAGGAGATCAAAAGTTTTGTGAAGAAAAAATGGGAAAAATCAAGAATTGAAAGAGTAAGAAAGAGAAACAGTCAGTTAAGTGAAAAAAATGAAGGTATAATTGACACCTTTGCTGATTTCTATAAGAACCTTACAGAGAAGTAACAGCTGAGGAATCATTAGTAACATGCGACTACCCAACAATTAATGAAGAAAAAGAAATACTAAATGAGGAAGTAACATCAGATGAAATTTAAAGAGCCATTGAAAAATTGAAAAACAGCCCAGGGATAGATGGGCTAAACTCTAGCTTTTACAAAACATTTAAACCTTTGCTAGCACCATATTTCAAAATTCTAATAAATTCAATATTGGAGTCAGGAAAAATTTCAGCAAGTATTTCCAATGCTCTAATTAAACTAATCCCAAAAAAAGGTCAGGAACTTGAGCATCCCAAGGCGTGGCGTCAGAACTCTCTACTAAATTTAGATCTGAAGGTCATATCTCACATCCTAAACAACCGCCTATCTACAATCTCCTTTAAATACATTAATTCTAATTAAACGGGCTTCATCAAACACCGCAAAAGTTGCCTTAATATCATCTCTCTAAAATGCATAATAGACATTAGTAGAGCATCCTCTAAAGACTTAGGCATCTTAAACATTGATTACAATAAGGCATATGATTCGATCAATCATAAGTACTTATTTAATGTTCTATGCAGAATGGAATTTCCCCCAGTAATACTAAAGTTAATAAAAGCCCTAAATGACAATTCGTCGTACTTTATTATAAATGGATACCTATCCCCAGCAATAAAGATCGAAAGAGGTGTCAGACAGGGCTGCCCTCTTTCCTGCATGCTTTTTAATTTAGCCATTGAACCTTTTTTGCGGTATATTAATGGGAGGCGCGCAAGCCTAGGTTTTGTATATAAAGGTATTAATATCAAATATCTAGCCTTTGCTGATGACATAACCTTTATCATTTCGGAACAATCTAGTTTGAATGTACTACAGCAACACATCATGGAATTTGGAAAGATTAGTGGGCTTACCATCAATGAGAAGAAATCTATTTACACTGGACTGTTCAGAGCAGTTGCCCTCTACATCCCTTATGCTCAGCGATCATTAAAGACTGTACACCTAGAAAGAATTTATTAGATATGATTTGTAATATCAGTATTCCTAATACTTTCAAGACAATGTGTCCTACTTTGGCAAATATCCTTAAGCTAATGCAAAGGCTACCATTCCAATTAAATCTAAATAATTGTAGCAGTAAGCTACCTAATTTAATTAATAGAAAAATTCTTAATGCGAGTGTAAGCTTTAACAATGATTTGGATCCAACTTGTCTTTCAAATTTCCAATTTTTGCTACTGTGAAGATCCAAATACCAAAAGCATAATTCAAAAGGCGGAGAATTACTGGCTTACACCAGGCATTACCATCGTAAATATTCTAAACAAGAGCAGGCTAAGTAAAGTACGCCCATACTATAAAACGTTATTATATAAGGTGTTGCTAAACCGTGTTATAAACAGGGATAAGTTTTACCACTCACGCCTAATCGAAACACCTTTGTGTAGGCTATGTAATTTAACTAATGAAAACACTAAACACCTTATTTTTCATTGTGTTAAGAGAATTTGCGACAAACCTGATGGATTTCTAAGCATTGGGGATATCTTAAATGCAGACGATTTAACACCTATCGTTAATTACATATTAAAATCAATTGCTTCCCCTAAGGATGTTTAATTTTTAACTTTTTAACTTTGATTAGCTTGTATATATTACTTTTATTAACCTGAGCCCTTTTTAGATATTGACGTGTCCTTATTTCATTTTAACCGCCTCTTTTATTGTAAGTACTTGTGTGTGTGAAATTCCCGTCTTTCCAATTCTATATATGTCTGTTTCAGTTCTGTCTTACTTGTTCCTCTCTTAGATCTCCTATGGTAAGATTCATGTTAATTCTTTTGTGTGTCAATAACCTATTACTTATTTTTCTGTAAATAGTTGTACATATTGTGAATACGACTTGTCAGGTTTGAGGCAATTGGTGCTTTTATTTTGAGTACAGTGATGAAATGAACTGCTTGCTATCACATTGTAAATAACTGTAAATAGAAAAAGCAAAAAAACAATATTAGTTCATACTCTGAGTACTCTTTTTGTATAATAAAAAATAAAAATAAAAAAAGGCGGTTGTTGTCAACTTAAACAAACTTGCTACTAAGATTAAGCAGAAGATAAGATGTGATAATGAGGAATTGGATAACCACATTCAATTTTCAAATACCTTATGCAGCTCAAGAAATAGTAGTAATCTTCTCAAAGCTCTTCAAGTAATAGGTTCGTCATTGGTTCCTGTTGAAAATGAGTACAAGAGAATTCCCTTAATTGGTCGGGATGAGTTTCCTAAAACTCTTAGGATAAAATGCCAAAATTTCCCATCTGCATGGAAAGAACAAGATCAATTTGCAATGGCTTACCACCAATCTGGTTTGAAAGGAATAGGCAAATTCGAGTCAATTGAGCACCATAAGAGACTTAATGCTACCTTTTCTACAATAAATTTCCTAGTACGCAACTGGGAGGACCAGAAAAAGGCCAAAGATTGGCTTAATAACATCCACAAAACTAATGGTTTCCATGCAGCAGGGGACCTGTGGGTCACAGCAAGTTGTCCGGCAATGATGGTTTGCCAGACCTGCTATTACACAGGCCATAACTGTAATAGGTGTGAGCCTAAACCACAATGGTACGAAAAGGTCGAAGAGAGGTACCAAAATATTGAGAAACAGGTTAATCAAGCTAGTGAAGTAGTCACTATTAAAAATGACAAAATCAACAGTGCCGAAAACGAACCTAACAATCTTATTATTGATGAGGATAGCATCCCTGAAACTCCTGCAAAGGTTGCAGACCAGCAACCGTTACCAGCAAACTCTCTTTTGGAACCAAGTCCAAATTCCGACCACACCATAAACGCTTTTCCAAATATTCAAACAGGACCTACTTCTTCCTTAGACCAAGAGATCGTTCTTGAAGCAAATAGTATAGAAAATCCTTTGTTAATCTCATTGGGCAATTCTGGGAAACGAACAAATCCTTTCGCTAATCCAACTAAAATCAAGCACCATAACATTACTAATACAAATCCTCTAACAACTGAAAATAGCGATAGTAGTACTGGATCCACTTATTAGTCATCTCTTGAATAACTCCAACCATCCATTATGGAATCGTCTTTGCTTAAAGTTATTAACCTCAATGTAAACAGCGTCACAAGTGAAGCAGAATTCTACAAAGTCTTTGAAACATTACTCATATACAAGCCTGACTATATCTTGTTACAGGAAACCAAAATCGAGAAACTTTCCTCTAAAATTCAAAATTACCTGCTATCAAGAGGCTTTAGTTGGTTTCTAACACCAAAATCTGCGCCCTTCAAGGGAGGTTTATTGGCACTAATAAATATTGTATGTCCACAAATTTACCTTGAGTCACAATGTGAGTGTGAGACTGCTCAAATCTTCATAATAAAAAAACCTAAAGCTATTCTTGTTAATTCCTACCTGGGGAAAGAATCATACAAAGAGACGGTAAATTTTATTGCAGCAATCATACATAAATTGCAGATTCAGGGAATAATTTGCCTTGGAGATTCGACCTGCCACCATTGTACTACTGATTTAACCGGTAGTAGGCCTTCTGTAAACCTAACAGCAACACGATTTAACTACTTGCAAAATCATCTTCTGAGCCATTATAATCTATCAGACACAGCTGCAATGCTTGAAAATTTCGAACCTACATACCAAAATAGTCTTGGCTCCTATTCTTGAAGGATAGACCATTGCTTTTCATCATCAAATTTAAATCCAGTGATATCCAAAGTAATAAACGCTAAATTGTCTGACCATAAGCCCTTGTTAACATGCTTTCAATAAGAACGTCACCATGGGCCTGGCTTATGGAGAATGAGATCTTCAGCAATTGAAAACCGTCTTAGTGAAATTCGTAATCTCATCATAGAATGCCTACATGACGCTAATATTGAGAACATACAGTGTAAACGGACTCTTATGAAAATTAAGATTAAAAATCTAATTGCAAAACTGCAAACAGGTACTATAGAATAAGTAGACTAGAGAAACAAAGCTCCTGAGTCCAGATATGATTTAGTATAATGATATGAAACAATTGCTTGAAAACAAGATCAGTGACACTAATGGAAAAAGTCCAAACCGAACTTGAATATATAGACGGCATATAGTACGAGATGAATGAAGGGATTCTCAAAGAAAGATAAAGCTTTTTTAATAGTTCAATGCGGAAGCCCCATTTTGACCAGGTTGTAATGGACAACGGAGCACTATCAGAAAAAACTGAGGATATTATACACCAGTTCACTAAATTTCACCAAGATCTGTACAAAGAGAGAAATCTCAATCTAAGTAACTTTATACCAGATTATTTTGTAATATCAAAAAAAGAAGAAGACCTATCTCTAAATTTTTCCTCTCAAGAAATTGTAGTTGCTATTAAAAAGCTTAAAAATTGTCCCGGAATTGATGGCTTGAATGCCAAGTTTTATTTAACCTTCCAAAACGTTTTAGTACCGTATTTAAAGCTATTGATCGAATCTATTGTAGCCATCAAATCAATTGCAAATAGCTTAAAAAATGCTGTTATTAGATTGATCCCAAAGAAATCCAAGGACTTAATATCTCCAAAAGCATGGCGCCCAATATTGCTTAATATGGAATTAAAAATTATAGCACACATGATAAATAATAGGCTTAGCCCTATTGATGAGAGTCATATAGGTCCATATCAAACCGGATTCATTAAAAATCGCAAAAGTTCACTAAATATATCAACCTTACAGTGTATTATCGACATTTGCAATTCTAACAACCTAGACATTGGCATACTAAATGTAAATTTTCAAAAAGCCTACGATTCAATCAACCACGTATATCTTTTTGAGACACTAGACAAAATTGGCATTCCATCAAATGTGCTACACATTATTAAAACTTTATACAGTAATAAGTCTTTTCTTTTAATTAATGGTTTTTTGTCACTACAAATTGCAAAAAGACAGAGATTGCGGCAATGGTGTCCAATGTCATGTGCTCTTTTCAATTTCTCTAATTGAACACTTATTACGGTCCATCAATAATTGTACCTTAATTGAAGGCTTTACCTTTTTAGAAGTACATGTAAAATATCTAGCGCTTGCCGACGACATTACATTCATCACAAGCAAAGCGGCAGTCTCCAACAACTATTCAAAGCATTACATGGATTTAACAAAGCAAGTGGATTAAACATTAACAATCAGAAATCTATATTTACAGGTATCCATAGAGGAATAAATTGGCCTGCTGAGTGCACAAAAAACCATTCCGAAATTACTTTGCTGGGGATAAAGTTAAACACAAATGCGTCAACACCTTTGATCAAGATAAGTTATTTCAGATAGCAAACAAATTCTAAGTTTTCTTGCAAATAGAAAAATGTCTATTTTTGGCAAATTTGCTATATAAATTGACATACTATCCATCCGTCTGCATAAACAACAAAATGCAAACCGAAATAAATGAAGCAATTTGGAAAAACAACGATCATAGCAGACCAAAAAACTAATGTATTGCGGCTTTAAACATGGTAGCCTCCAATTGGGAAGCATTTTCTTTTCGCAATGGGCATACAAATTAAATTTAATAATGGCGATTTTAAAAATTGAAGCACATTCTATCCACAAGTTATACAACAAAGTTATTTCTCTGACTACAAACAAAAGGAATTTCCTAGATAAGATGTGTAATTTGTCATTACCTCGGAAAATAAAATCGTACTGTCCACATCTCTATGAAAATCTATACATAATGAGAATACAAAAGTTTCAATTAAACCCAGAAGGCTGCAGTGCAAATTTACAACAACTTATTGACATCAAGAAGCTGAAGAAGCCAAATATCCAATTCAATACTGATGTAGAACCGGAAAGTCTTGCAAACTTTGCCATTATGAGAAAAGACAAGTACTTATCACTAAGATATAAAGCTAAGGGCAAACTACTCGCCGATTTCTATTTTGCACAAGATGGAAGCATATCAATAATATTTAACAAAGCAGCAAGTTTCTGGAAAGTGGAGCCAGATGAAATCCGTACCATAGTTAGTAAAATGCGCACTTCAAAGATTCGACCTTATTAAAAAACTTTACTCTATAAGATCGTTTTTAATAGAATTATTAATAGGGATAAATTTCATTTCTCGAGGCTGATAACACCAAAGTGCCGGTTGTGCCATTCAGAAAACGAGAATCCTAAGCACCTAATTTTTCAGTGCCAAAGGCGAACACAATCAAAGCCTGTAGATTTCAATAACATTTCAGATCTCTTTGCCACCACCAATCTCTGCAAAACGGTTGACTATATTGTGAAATCAATAGCAATGCCTCAAGAAGCCAGTAATGAATTAAGTCCTTTGTCTATTTATTTTTAATTTTAATGTGTTCCTTTTTAGACTGTAAATATTTGTTGTTTTTAATGCCTCGTAACTACTAGTGTGTTTGTTCTATCTTTAGTACTATAATATTATCCTTGTTAATTTTAGCTACGATCAATCAATAATGTTAAATAAGTAAGTGCTGTGTGCTGTTTCGGTTGCGACCACTTCATCTTTCACTGAGTTTTCGTGGGTGGCCACGTTTCGTTTTTTCGTCCATTAGTGTTTCTTTTTAACCTTAATATAATGTATGGTGTAGAGTGTGTTGTCTGTACAAACGAGGAGTAATGGTGCTTTTTTAGTACAATGATGATAAGAACTGCTTGGTATGTAAATACTTTGTAAATAGCTAAAACCAAGAAAAAATGAACAGTTCTATGTCTGAGTACAATGTCTGTAAAGAAAAAAAGGCGATTGTTGACGTGACTAGTCGCGTCACTTGCTCACTGTTCGCGGATTTTGCTTTGGCTATTGTGTTTTACATCAACGTTTATTTTTGAATTCTTCCACCAAAGTCGTTCCTTCTCTTCACTGACGTCCAGCGTTCCTGTGAAGATCTCTCCCTCCCCGTTTCTTCTTCCTCTGTAGACTTTCCTCCCCTTTTCAGTAAGTTTTTTTCTTTCCCTGTTTCTATTTATAACTTTAGTTTAAAATGACTACCTACTGTGAAGTACTTAATCATAATGTCATACCTGACTCTACCATTAAGCCTCCAGACAACATCTCTTCTCTCTCCTTTAATGAATCGAAATTTAAAAACCTTACTGCTACTTACATTTCACCGGCTCCTCAACCAAATTTGCCATTCCGTGAGAGAAACACCTTTTTTAGAACTGCGTATAATAACATAGCTGTCAAAATCACTGAGTTCCTAACATCTGAGTCCTCAATTGATGAAAAGCATCCAGATTTCAAAAACCATGGCATCACCTAGAAACAGTACAAAACTGCTAAAATCTCTACAGGTTATGGGGGCTCCGGAAATAGCTGCAGAAATGTCTATCTTATTCTCTACTCCAATGGAAGTGGCTGGCAAGACCCCAACTGAGTAAAAATCTAGGCGTGTCCCTTTCATTGCAACGGAGGAATTTCCTAAGACATTTAGAATTCCAATGCAGAATTTCCCTTCTAAATAGTCGGCTGAAGATCAGTTCTCTCTTTTAGTATCTAAGACGGAGTTGCAAGGCTTCACAAGACTGAAATCGATCGAGCATAGGACCCTTTTTCAAAGCACCCTATCCGTGTTAAGTGTTGAGTGTTGAGGTGAGTGACTGGCGTGAGCAGTATGCCCTCAGTAAGTGGTCTACGAAAATGAGAAATAGTGGAGGTTTCAAAGCTGTCTATAACCACGTAGCTATCTGTAACTGTCCGGCCTTGACTGTGTGCCAGAATTGTTTCTATGCTAGACACAAAAGCTGTAGCCAGAATTTGAGCCAACCTGATTGGTTCCGTAAGGTACTAAGTAATTACAACAACATGCCGATACCCCCAATTAAAATTCTAAGATAGAAAATAATGAAAGTATAGCTGAAGAGGTAGATAGTAACGAAGCTGAAAAAGAAGTTATTGAAGAAATCTGTGAAACACTTATGGTTGAGCCTCACCTGAGGCAACAGCGCCTCAAAGAACTCTACCCAACCCTCCTGTCTGAAGGTAAGGTCCTTTGGAAAACAACAGGAAAAATACCAATGACTTCTGATGACCCTCAAATTTCGAAAAACCTTAGGGAGGACTGCTCTCTGCTTCAGGATGGACCTCTGGAAATCCTCACTGATTAGTCCAATGCTGTTTAAAATAGTGAACCATCAAGCCCTGTTTAGCAAAACATTAATGGCTATTAAGGTAGTAAATTATAACGTAAATGGTTTATCTAATTCAAATAAATTTATTAATATATTTGAAGGCTTAAAAGCATTTGAATTGTTTGGCCGAAACAGAGGATGTACGGAATTCCAAGTCCTCAGTTAATCTTACTCAAACAAGATTCAATTACTTTGACCAAAACATTATTTCTAAATTTAACCTAATTGATACGGCTAAGTTTTGTGAAAATATTTCCCATACTTAGTACAATTAATATTTAATTATTCCTCACGCATCGACCATTGTTTTGCGTCAACTAGTTATATCATTAAAGCCTCTAAAATTATTAATATAAATCTCTCCGATTATAAGCCGGTATTAACGGAATTTATAGTAGATAAAGTAGGAGGGCCCGGTATTTGGACGATGCGCTCTAGCACAATGCTAGAGTGCAAACAAGAATTCCACAAAATTATTATATCAACCTTCGAGGGAGATAACACTAAGAATATTCAAGCAAAAGTTACTCATGAAGATCAGAGCAAAGCAAGAACTAAGTAGGAAATAGAAAGAAAAGTCAAAGAAAGATACTATAAATTAAGACCATTTTAGAGGCAGCTAAACTATATAGATGAAGGTATGATTGATTACGAACAGATAAAGAAATACCTAGAAAATAAGATCAAAGGCATAATCAATGAAAGAGCACAAGATGAATTGGAATATATAAATATTGAATATGAAATGGATGAAGGAAATATTAAGATCAAAAACTACGTTAAGAAGAAATGGGATAAATCAAGAATCGAAAATGGAAGCGGAAGCAACAGCCAGGTTAGTGAGAGAGATGAAGACATACTAAACACATTTACAGATTTCCATAAGGATTTATATAAAGTAAGGCCATCTAAAGAAGCGTCAACAAAATGCAACTACGAATGCAATAATTAAACTGCTTCCTAAGAAAGAACCAGAATTAGAAAATCCAAAATCATGGCGTCCCATTTCACTTCTCAACCTATATCTAAAAGTACTATCACATATATTAAACAATCGCCTGTCCTCAATTGCACAAAAATATATTAATTCAAATGAGACAGGTTTTATAAAATATCGCAAAAGCTGCTTAAACAGTTACTCTACAAAGTATTATAGAATTAAGTCGTTCATCCACTAGCAATCTCGGTATTTTAAGCATTGACTATAATAAAGCATACGATTCAATTAACCATAGCTTTGTTTCATGTTTTGTTTAAAATGCGTTTTCCCCCACAAATAGTTAATTTGATAAAGGCTTTATATAATAATAACACATCTTATCTTCTATTAAATGGTCACATTTCTCCACCTATCAATGTAAGAAGAGGTGTAAGGCAAGGATGCCCACTGTCTTGTCTACTCTTTAACTTTGTTGTTGAGCCTTTTTTAAGAATGGTAAATGAATGTCAGATAATCAAAGGTTTCAAATATAAATCGATAGAAATTAAATATCTTGCTTTTGCTGACGATATTTCTTTCATTGTCTCCAGCTCTCATAGTTTAAATACTATAAACAAATTTATTATAGAATTTAGCAAGATCAGTGGATTGTCTATGAACAAGAAAAAGACAATATACTCTGGACTGCATAGAGCAATTTACTGGAAGGCTGACTGTTCTGTTAACCATGAGGAAATCAATTTATTGGGTATAAAAATATCATTAAAGGGCCCCATAAACTTAGACCTCAATGCTTTTCTAGCAGAAAATAAGAGTTTAATTAACTTTATCAGTAATCAAAAAATGTCTCTTTATGGTAAGGCTAAGGCTTTTAACTCCTTATTAATATCTAAATTAATATATAAGCTGCAATACCATCCAGCTGTTGCAGAAAATAACATAGTGCAGAAGGCAATCAATGAAGCAGTCTGGAAGAATCGAAGCCATACCAGACCAACATCCTTGCAAAATTGTAGTTTTAGCCAAGGAGGAATCCAGATGGGGAATATATTTCATATACAGTCATCAAAAATAAATATTATAAGCACCATTTTGAATTCTACATGGCACCCAGTACACAGTCTGTGTTCAGAAATAATTCGGGCAAATACAGCAAGGCACAGCTTAATAGATATGGTTTGCAACATCACAATAACGAATCCCTTAATTATGCAGTGTCCTACATTGGCAGCAAGATTTCGAGTTATGCAGAAATTTAAATTCCAACTGAATCCATCTAATTGCAGTGCAGCTCTTCCTAATTTAGTATCTAATAAAAGATTCTTTAGTACTAACATTATTTTAAATGAGGATCTAGAGCCAACAAGCTTGTGCAATTTCATAATTAAAAAGAGAGGCCAGATACTGCAACTAAAATCAAAATGTAAAGGGAAAATATTGTCTAACTTTGTGTACTCAGATGATCCCAGTACTAAAAGAACAGTACAGAAGGCAGTGAGTTATTGGAACACGCCACAGAATATATTAATTAAGATTATTAATAAAATAAGGTGTAAAAGGTTTCACCCATACTATAAAACCATCATGTATAAGATACTTTTAAACAGGATAATCAATCGTGACAAGTTCTATTTTTCACGACTAATAGAAACACCTTTATGCAGGCTGTGTAACAGTGAAAACGAGAACCCAAAACATCTAATCGTTCACTGTGTGAAGAGAATTCATGAGAAACCTGCCGAATTTAGAAGCGTCAAACATCATAAATGCAGAGGACCTAACATCAATCGTCAATTATATAATTAAATCAATTACTTCCCCTAAGGAATGTTTTTTAGTTATTTTTACTACTTTGTATATATTATTTTATTAACCTGAGCCCTTTTTAGATATTGACGTGTCCTTATTTCTTTTTAACTGCCTCTTTTATTGTAAGTATTGTATATGTGTGTGCATCTCTTTGTTTAACTAGTTTTTTGTGTTCCCATTTTGTCCACTTTGTTTCCACTTTTGGATCTCTTATGGTAATATTCTCGTTATTTTCTCTTGGTTGTTAATACCTTGTTATTCCGTTTTCTGGAAATAGTTGTATATTTTGTAAATAATAGGCTTTGTTTGTCTGGTTGTGGCGTGCGTTGTATTTTAGTACTATGATGACAAGAACTGCTTGGCCAGTAAATATGTAAATACTGATGTAAATAACGGAAGCCAAGAAAAAATAATCAGTTCTTAATCTGAGCATAGGCGCCGCGAGGGGGGGCAAGAGGGACCTGCTGAAATATTTTAGTGAAACTTATTTGCATCCAAACAAGTAGCTTCTGCTTGAGTAAATAAAGGTAGACTGAGTTTTATGTGGTTGAAACCATAAACAAGCACGCCCTTCCGCAGTAAGGGCAGCCCAAATCATGACAGAAACTAGATGTTTTACTTTGTGTAGTACATATATTTGATTGTATCTACAATTTTTTGGATGCCTCACCTCATGTGCTCCATACT
>CABFPE010000939.1:95163-108710 GCA_900660155.1 Hofstenia miamia | reverse complement strand
CAACCCCACCCGTCGAATTTTGACTTTCGGACGAATTGACCCGTAACCACCCTGAATGAGATACAGAAATATTAAATGCAGCATTAGGTCAAATCCGAGACATCTTGGCAATGCTGGACGACAATTATGTCGACGGTCTAACTCAAATATCAACAAGCAACTTCGTTTGAGAAGAGGCATCATGAAAAGTATTTAGTTTTACGATGTTGAATCTGGTTTTGCATTTAACTAATTACCATACATGTGAGAAATTACACTGATTGGCGCATAAAATGCAGAAATTATTATTCCCAATACAGTCATATTGAAACAAGCTAGCCCATATCTAAATATATATATATATATGAAGTGGCATAGATATGACTGCTCATGCATGGCTAAAAATTTGAACAGATAGCTTCCAGGCCCCCAAAAAAGTTGTTAGTAATAAAAAAAATTATGTCCGATTTCTGTCATTGTTTTTTTTAAAATAAATGTTTTACTTACTTACATAAATATTTTAAAATTCAATGCCTTGCATCAAAGTTATCTGCGAATTTATTATAAAAACCAAGTTTTATAGGGCCCAGAGCCCGAGTTAAAATAAGAAAACGTAATGCTTTAGAGAAACAATTTATATTTGCCTATGTGAAGTATGCAGCACTAGCAAGTGACATACCTAGTTATAGATTAAGGTTAACCTATAATAAAATAGAATATAATTTTACTACATTTATATTGTTTAAATGTTTCAATTTTTTATTAGACGATTTGTTTAATTGTGTTTCACTTTCATATTTTCATTTTACCTACACGTTATTTTATACTTTTAGTTTAGCTGAGTTTATAATGGAAGGTAAGTTTTCTATGACAATGAGTTTATTTATTATAATTATATTGGTATATTAAATTTATTTTTAAACAACATATTTCTCATCAAATATTTTATTAATCGTATATTCTATTATATATATGTGTGTATCAGCATCATACTGGCACACTATTAAAGTAGTATTATTTTACATTTTAGAAATTCCACAGAAGAAAAAGAAGATGACTCAAATGGTTTTGTCATTTCCATCAGCACAGTCAAGTTCTACTGCACAAATCAGTAGTTCCATGGCCATTAACCAATCGAGTGTGGCAACAGTTCAAAAAGGCACTTCACTGACTGCTACCACTTCGGACAAGAGTTCAACTATTGTGCCTTCTGACCTTTCTCTAACGCCTCATGATCCTCCATATCAGCCAACCTTAAATAAATACCCAGAAACTACACTAGGAAGTGCAGGATTTACAAAGAAACGTTCATTCTCAAAGATATGGTACAAATATGTGTGGCTGGAATATAGTATTCAAGCTGACGCTGTTTTTTGTCAACCATGTAGATTCTTCGGAAAAGGTGACGGTGAAACATTTACACGCACAGGATTCAGAAACTGGAAGAAAATTGGTGAAAAGTGTGTCAAACATGAAAGCAGCTTTTTGCACAGATCATCAGTGGAAGAATTTAAGAATATTCAGATTACATGGATTAGAGGTTCAGTTGTTGAGCAGATCGACCCTAGCTCAGAAAAATCCATAGAAAGTAACAGAAAAATCCTGAAAGTAATTATTGATGTGCTTCTATTTTGTGCTAAGCAAGAGCTTCCCTTACGTGGGCATCGTGAAGGAGTTGACGAACTAAATAGAGGGAATTTCTTAGAATTAATCCAGTTCTTGTTTAAGTATTGTCCAGATATTCAAAAGAAATTCAACAGTCTTCCACACAATGCGAAAATGACAAGCCCACAAATTCAAAACGAACTTTTAGAAGCAACGATGTCTCTATTGATTAAGCAAATAAAGGAGGAAGTAGTAAAGGCAGACTATTTTGCTATATTGGCAGACGAGTGCAAAGATGAGTCCAAACGTGAAATAATAGGAGTGTCACTTCGCTACATTCATAAAGCAAAAGTATACGAAAGAGCTGTTGCTTTTATTGAAACGAAATACCTTTCTGCTGCTGCCATAGCAAGTCAAATAGTTGATGCAATTTCTTCAATGCAGCTAAAACCGGATAGATGTGTTGGATTTTCGTTTGATGGCGCAAATGTTATGTCAGGCAATACTGGTGGAGTCCAAGCCTTATTGAAGAGAACTTTTACGAATGGAATATACATTCACTGCCATTCACATCGCCTAAACTTGGTACTTTGTGCTGCTGCTAAAAGTGAAACCGTTTTCAAAGATATGTTCGATGTATTAGATAAATTGACAACATTCTTTTCGGGATCTAAGCGACATGCGAAATTTATGGAGATGCAACGTGAACTTCGACCAAATGAACAGGCAAGGGAACTAGTACACACGTCTGATGTCCGTTGGACATCACGATCTGCATTATCTGACAAGGTATTACTCCTGTTTGGCGTCATCTTAAAATGTCTCGAACATTTCCAGTCAGACAAGGATATAGACACACGTACAACTGCAATTGGACTTTATCATCAACTCTCAACAAAACAGTTTTTGTTTCTCCTTGTCACTTTTAATCGCATATTTCAAGCAACTGACCAAGTCACTCGAGCACTGCAAAAACAAAATCTGACAGCTGATGTAGCCATTGATTTGGTCAACATTTGTAAGGAAACACTGACGAATTTTCGAACCAATGATGACTTAGGCTATGGTCAGACATTGAAATTAACAAATGATTTGGCTACAGAGTATGACATTGAAACAATAACGCTCCGACCAAAACGAAGAAAGAAAATCCCAGCTCGAATGGAGTCTTCGGTAATAGAAGAAACTTGTGGAGAAAGAGACGAAGATTTCAAGAGGTTCTGGTATGCAATAATGGACAACGTCATAGGAGAGCTGGAAGCACGTTTCGGTGATGTGCAAAATGGATTGTTGCCATGCGTTCAGGCATGTCTGCCTGAGTCTCCCAATTTTATGGATGTCAAGGAGTTGTCACAAGCCTGCAAGCTGGCTAATGTTATCTTGGATGAATCGAGTGCTGTCACTTTCAAGAAATTTATTGAAAGGCGATCATCAAGAGAAGATTTACATTTTGGTTGTCTTGCTGATGTATTTGAATTGATTGGTGAGTAATTTTCCATGTTTACCAGATAAAAATATTTGTCATCACTCTATTAGCCTTGCAGATTCAAAATCATTTTGCCAACTACAAGACAGTAGGCTAATTTATTTTCTCACTGGTATTTCCAGTTGAAATGGGAAAATAAAAATCTATTATTTACTGCTGTCGCTGAATACTCATGTCGTAATGTGCTAATTTCTTTTTTTTAATTTCTTTTATTTTTAGATGAAGACATATTTCCTGAGATTCACAAATTGTACAAGTTTCTCATGACGCTTCCCAGTACCAGTTGCACTGTTGAAAGAATGTTTTCTACAATGAACCGAATAAAGACTAAATCACGGAAGTCAATGTTGACAACACGCTTGTCGAATTTGTCCTTGATTTCATTTGAGAATGAACTTACAAGTGGTCTGGACTATGATAAAATAATTGATATCTTTAAGAAAAATTCACGACGTCTTTTATTTTAGGTTTCCCACAGTGGATATGTACTATTGAACGCTTATCATTTCTATTTGTATTACCTACTATATGAAGTGCATTGTAACTAATTGGAAATAAATAATGTACGAAATTACATATATCTTACTACAAATTATATTATTGTATATATAACATACTCCAGTGTGTTTTGCCTCATTGATATAGCTACGGAGATGTATATTATAAATTCTAAGTTGTTATATAGATATACCGATAGGCCCCCCAAAAAACTGACCGGGCCCCCTAATGTAGAGATCTTGGCTACGCCACTGGTGAAAATACAAAAACGAGACATCATAAATTCATTTTGCATTTCAAAATTTGATGAACTCTAGACTAATTACTAGGCCACTATGTCGACAATGTAAAGAGGATAATGAAAATCCATGCATTCTTATATGTGAATGCAATAGTTGATTTAACGCGTTATCTGATTTATTGAGACTAGAAGGCATAGGCTGAATCATTATGTTTGAAGAAATTAACACCATCATATGATTACTTGTAATTAGTTTAATTTGTAAGCGACTAGAGTAGCATTGACTAAATTATCAAAAAGCGATTCCTCGCCATTAAATCAAGAATTTTCTTACTGACTGATAATGATAAAACACTAGAATACACATCTGATGGAGCTCTAGGATTAATGGCAAGATTGCCAAACATTGAATATATTCATTCATGTAAGGTACTGCAGTGTTATTCCCATCAAGATCATTAATATGAAGTACAAATTTTAAATCAATAGTAAATCAATAGTAACCTATCAACACATTAGAATCATTTCCATTATCTCATCTATTCAAATGTTATCATGCGCAGAGGTTCAGTTCCAAGACAACTATTGGTAGCCGTAGAACTACATGAATGAGCGACGCAATCGGTTTAAATTTTAAACAGAAATCAGTTTATGGACAATGGGAAGAAATTGAGTACTGAGGGCACAGCCAACAGCAGGAAATGACTCTTAGGTTGTATTTGATTTATTTGAAATTTGTTACTTTCAAGAAAATTGAAGTCGAACTGCCTTCATCTATAGATGAACCTGTATTTAATGAAATTGAAAATTTTTAGTTAAACTCCGATGAAGGCAGTCATTAACATTAGGAAATTAATGAGGTCAAGACTTACAAAGAATTAAATCTGAGGAGCTTTGCCAATTCAGCCATTAAAAACATATCTAACAAGGCGAAAAACTTAGCGCACATCTACTTGGAAAGTAATGAAATTATACCAATTATACTTCATAAGGTGGCAGCATTCTCAATCACATAATAAACGGACAACTGCATATTTTCAAAGTTTACTACCAGGATGCTATTCTAGCAATGAAAATCTAAAACATATCATTTTATCAGCAATTACAGATCACAATCAAAACCTAATTTTAACAATTTTGAAGATCTATTGCATATTTCAAAATTTTCAAAGAAAAATTGTTAATCTTTCAACAACTTCAGTCACAGCAATAGCGTGTAATAGCATGGCTATTACAGACACCCTTAAATGTTCTGATTTAGTTTTGATCAGTATAGATTGGGGGAGCATTTTTCCGAACAATTAAAGATTAAATGGTTATTCATTTACAATTCAGGCACAGCTAAAAATTTCATATTGTGTAAATAGATCAAAAAAATTTCTCATTAGACTGAGCGGATCTTGAGAATTTTTGCAATTTTATCAAAAAATTGTAAATATATTTTCAAAATTGAGAAACTAAATCCGAAATCTTTGTTATGGTAACAAAATTACCCTCCAAATAACGGCACTCAAGAATTCCTCTGGGTTTTGAAGGCTTCATGTGGAAACTCGGAAAATGTGTCGAATACTATTGTTTCTGGCACAAGTTCAGTCTGAATTTCTGAGATAACTGACTTGCAATTAACGCGTTCTATTTGTTAGACATGCTCTTCATCTGCGTATCTGAAAAAACAATGCTTATTATTTCTTAGATTAAATTTGTTGAATTTACATCTTTTTCTTATTAAAATATTAATATATACGCATGTATGTTCATATTACAATCCATAGTATGTATATTTTAAGTTGTGTAGAGAAGTTTACGGTTTTTTTTAAAAACTATAAATATATTAAATCGTTAAGTTCAAAAACTTAGTAAATTTCACCCACTCCATGTTGAGTTGCTTCCGGCATCCTGCTGATTGAACTAATTATAATAGAAATGCGATCTGCCTTAAGAATAACAAAAGAAATGGACACCGCAAATGAGACTGTAACTGAGTATGTGTTTTTTCTCTGTGTTGTACTTTTTCAATAATTTTGTATTACTAAATTGAACCTGAGTTCACGCAAAATAATAGCAGTGCAAATATTAGGCAAATTCCTAAAAAGAGTAAGACTTGAACCACCCCAAAACCATGGAGCAGGCGAAATCTATCATATAGGCCAAATTACAATGAATTCGAAGAAATTGTCCAAAATCAAAATAGAACGTCAATTTATCATTATACATGTAAATGATAAAACGCTAGGCGATGAAGAATTAATATCACATTACGAGAAAGATATTTAATTTCCTAAATGAGGAGGCGAGAGACCAATTGAATATCCAAAAAATATGGAATGTGAAATTATGAGACACGCTCCAAGAATATAAAAAATGTTGCGAGCAAGTCATTGGGGAAACCTAATATTGAAAAAAGGAAAATTCCAAGTGATACGATTTCTGAAAATATCGAGGAATTTTGAAAGTTTTATAAACAGCTGTACGCTACGAATGGCGACATTATCACAGACACTAAGGATTTGGCTATTCCTATTTTATTTAGAAGAGTATGTCAGCATAAAGTATGACATCCACCAATGCAACTTTTATGCTATTTAAATGTTAAAAAATAACCCGTCATTGGATGATCAACCTATGCGGTTTATCAAAATCTATGTGATATTTTGCTCTATATAAGTCTTTCCTTGTTGAAGAATCATTCTAAACTCATGGAAGATATTGAGCAGTATATAGCTAATGCAATAAAAGGGAAGCTAATTTCTAAAAAATGGAAGATATAGTGCACCCAATATGCTGGAGTTCAGAATTTCTATTGAACATGGATCTACAATATATGGGCCTATTCTAAATACCAGGTTAGCACCTTTGCTGGAAAGCATTTGCAAGGCCACCCAAACTGGTTGTATTCAAGAAAATCATCTTCAAATATTTGAGCATTAAATTATTTTGGACATGTAAAATCTTAAATCAATAAATCATGGCAGCCTAAATATTGAGGTTAACAAAGCTTACGATTCAATTGAACCAACTATCTTGATTACATTAACCAATTTTGGGACCTCCAAATATATTAAATTTAATAAAAACACTATTATAATAATAGTTCACCTTACAATAAACGCTTTTTTTAGAGTAGCCATACCAATCAAAATCCAACAAGGATGTGTCCTTCCCTTCTTTGCGTTTATTAATTTTAACCACGACAATTTCTTTGGATTCATTTTTCAATGTGAAATGCACGGTCTCAAATATTTGAAAGCATAAATTAAGCGTTTGCCGTTGATTTAACACTTTTGCATTTAGGTAAACAAGTTTAGTAAATATTTTTAAACATCTATTAAAATTTGGTAATTGATGTGGTATCAATGTCTGTATACATAAGATTAAGCAACGCTAAGCACGTGTGTGTGTGTGTGTGTGTCCAATTAGCCATAGAGAAGGTCATCGGTTACATGTAGTGGTTGGTTTTAGAACAACAAAATTGTGAAATCTAAATAATGTATATTATTTAAATGTGATCTTTATTAAGAGGATTTTCTGACGGGGGACTATAGTAGTGATTAGGAAAGTGATCAAAAGCCCCTCGTAAAATTTTGAAAATAGACCCTAAAGAATGCATTTTGCGACCTTAGGTTTTGCTACAAATTTTTTAGCAAACACTTTTTCATATTTCTAATTAAAATATACTTTGAAAATCTCACGGGAGATATTCCACCATGTTTCCCCTTATATTTACGTCATTGATCTTTATAGTTACCCGGCAAATTGTCTATGCGGTAAAATAAAAGCTAGTAGCATCTTGGCGCAATTTAAATCATATGTATATATGTTGCAAATTGTAACCTTACTTTACTGCATGTGAATATAATTATATTCAAAACTGCATGAAAAACCATCTAACTCTCTGTGCTAAAACTATGTAAGACGATTAATTATATTAGCTATTGTAAATTACATACCAAAGATGCAACATGGGTCACAAATCATGATTCGGTGACCCACCGTATGAATAAAACTGTCATCAGTTGTTGACTCGGTTGATAGTTTTAAGTAAAATAAAATGATCAAGCAAAGATTAACCTCTAGAATTTAAAAAGTTTTTATTTAATTAATAGCAGACCACAGTATTTAAAGCTGACTACACTATGTGATTGGATAGCCCTATGTTTTCGAGTAATCTTCCTTGTAGATGAAAAATTTTTCAGATTGTGATGGTGATCCATGGGGTAAAATCAATTTTTCTTGCGTTTTTAACAGTGTTGGCACAGGTGCTGCTGTTATTGTTTCTCATCCTTGAGAGAAACTGAAAGGTTGTGAAATTCATTAGTTATGAAAAAATTTTTTGATTGTTGTTGCTCTACTAGAGGTGGGCGCCGTCATCAGCCGACTACTATTGGCGGCGCAGACCTGATAAGATCGACGGCGGCGCAGACCTGATAAGATCGACGGCGGCGCAGACCTGATAAGATCGAAGGCGGCGCAGACCTGATAAGATTGGCGGTCACATCTATAGAACTGAATTAGACTGCATATATTCTATATATAAACCCTATAAGGCATATAGCCCTGTAAAAACCGTATATGATGCAAGCAGTATTGTGAAACTATCTATCTACTTTTCTTAAACTCAGCATATTTGATGCTGAAATTGGTATCAAATCCCTTGCAAAAATAAGTTTATGTTCTCTTATTGAATGCTATTGCTGATGTTCAGCGGAAATCTTCAATTGCAACAACTTTAGAAAGTATTTCCGAAAAAATAGACATTATCAAAAAATAAAAGCCCATCAGCGGTTCCTAGAGAGAAAATTCTTTTCTTACTAATAGTTATAGCATATTAAAATATATAAAAATACAGAATTATATTCTTATTATTTTCAAGGCTAAGCGGTTAAAGCAATTTAAGATTAATAGATTGCAGCCAAAATGCACTCATTCGTTATATATTCATTATATCTGCCTAGTTGTCAGTGACCATATTTATCGAGATTTACTTAACACTGTACTTTGGCGAAGGTGCAGAATAGTGCTACGCGGCAGCACGCGTATAGAATTAACACTATTATAGGGTAAAAAAACGATGAGAAATACAATATAAATACATCAAAATTTTAAAATATAATCGATATAGACTGATAAGTTGTCATAATTAGGCAAAGTTTTATAGCACGCGGTAATACATGATAGCACACGGTATATATTTAAGCATTATAGCTTATAAATCTACGAATTCATATAAAAGTAACTGTTTTTAAGTAAAAAATTATAAAATATAACAGTATATTTAAGGATATCTATAAACTTTAGGTTTAAATCATGTCTTTATCTTAAGTGAAATTTCTTCATTAATTGAAAAAGAGGTTATTAAGTGGAGAGTCAAAGGACATTGATGGCCAAGATTTGTGTAGTGAATTGAAGATAATTGCAAGACGTCTTCCTGAACAGTCAACACCTCTTGATATGGCAAAATTTATTCTTGAACATGACTTAAGTGAAGCGCTTTTCTGAATTGTATTTATAGCACTTCGCATTTTTTTAAAATTACCCGTCACTGTTGCAAGTGGAGAACGCAGTTTTTCCAAGATCTAACTCATAGAAACTTATCTACGGTCCACCATGTCTCAGGACCGCTTGAATGGCCTTGCAATGTTATCTGTGGAATATGAGCTGATGGATACACTATAAACAAAAAGCCTGGTGCAAGATTTTGCAACCAGAAAGGCCAGAAAAGTGAAACTTTAATTCTTTAAAAAGTTACTGCATACTGTGTTTTGAAATTTTAATACAATCATTTTTTTTAATTGGATATTTCTCATAAAAATGTGTTGTGGTGGGTGCGGGGGCGCATCAATATCTCATTTGCCTAGGGCGAAATTTAGCCTAGCATCAGCCCTGCTATTATGTTTGGTAATTGTCACAGTTTACACAATATCTCTCGCCGCATGGATTTTTCGCAATTTCTTGCTACACTCTATGAACCTCTAACAATTTTCTGCCTAACAGAAACTTGGTTGGATAGCACCATTCTTGATTTCTCGGTTTTCTTTTCTCCAGCCTATTTTGTTGTGTCACGTTTTGATGGACCTTTAAACTGCCCGATTGTCGAATTTCCATAAATTCTTCTCACAAAATTCACTTTTCACTTACTTAAATCTCTACAGGTTTTTGCACCGGTGTTATTTCCCATACACAATCGTTTAGTTTTCTAGTAATCTGCCTTTATAATCCTCCTTCAAACAGCAAATACTCTTATTACGAGAAATTTGTGCAGTCGTCAATACCGCTTAAAATGGAAATAATTGAACTACTGTCTCCACTTGCTATCTTAAACCGTTTATTCGATAATAGTTTTTCAAAGTTATTTGTACATTTGAAACAGCGTTTCATTAATACGTTATATTACTGCAATTGTGATAACGTGAAGAAATTAGTAAAAGTCGTTTTAGTTTACCCATCATTTTTTCATTTTCTATAGTATCCAAATCGCATTCTTAACATTGCATTATTTTGAAACCATCTGTATGAAGCACAAAAACAGCCTTTGTTGTGAATTGTTATAATCCACAATTTGAAAATATGTTCAAGTTTACTTTTTCAAGTATTTATTGTACCATTCCTGAACTCTATATTACACCATTGCCAAATTTGCATTTTTTTGCATGGTTGATAGCCAAGCTTGATAGGGTCCGTCTGCCAATTTTTTAAATTGTTTCTTAAATTTGACTTTTTAAAATTTATTTTTTAAAGCAAAATGTATCTGCATATATTTAGAACATTAATTCCCGATTATCTACAGAACAAATAAGTTTTTACTAAATCTTAATAATAAAAACCTAAATGACAATAATAAATTGTTTAGTAAAAACCATATAAATTGTGAAATTAGCTTTTTCAAACACTAGGAATACAAGATCAAAAATAAATGTAAAAAAATATTGTGTGTCCCTGTCTGGTCGCAAGTCGTGCTCCAAAACAACTCGAATGTCTTCGCCTCCACTTTAATCTTTCAGAAGTAATTTTTTATCTATTTATAATTAAAAATAAAAACGCACTCCAGTGACAATAAATCATATTCATTACAAATGTATTTGTTGATTTTTGAAATTTTAATTCTACAAATTATCTGGAACATGGTGACATGGTTTTTTACACGTTCTGATTAGAGCTGATCAGTTACAGGCACTCGTTACTTTAACTAATCATCTCTTTTTATTGATAATCGTAACAAGCAAATTACTCAAAATAATAAATTTTCAAAAGAATAAAGACTTTTCAGTGAGACAAAATTTAAGTATTGAATGAACAAAACCTAAATAAACTAATTAGATTAAATTAAACGGTGGTGATGAACTTGCTGCAAGCGGCGTACATTGCAATTAGTAACAGTTGTTTTGGACACTATAGACTGATAATAATATCTGAAAATCTTGCCCATTTTCCGTTCAACCACAATTCCCTATACTTGTAAAATTTGTAACCAGTAACTGCAGCTAACCACATAGCCCTTGTTCTGATGAGAATTTTGTCCCAATTTAGTGCAATGGGATTTTGTATTATTCCCATATAATTCTCAAGGGAAATTTTATTCCCACCAGCTTTATTTAGGATTTCCATTCCTATGAACAACTCTGTCAAAAGTTACTTCAAAAATATAATTCTTAGTCTAAGATTCAGTAAAGATTTACAGCTTAAAAATTGGTCAGTAAGTGTGAAAATTACTAACTGTGATTAATATAAATAATTTATGCACATATTAATGAGCTAAAATGTTAAATTAGCATACCCATGCGTAAATCCAATGTATGAAATTCTTAATTTTTTCATCTGATATTCAAAAAAATGCGTAAATGTATATATTTTCTTTTTTCATTAGTGTAGAATGTTCACTCCTTGGGACTTCATTCCACAGTGGAACATTTAACCAAACAAACAAAGAACGAGTAATAAATTGCAGTTTGCTTTTTACTTGCAGTTTAGCGAACTAACGTGGAACCAATTGTGTACTCCAATAACAACCCAGAGAAGAAATATCTTGGTAAATCTTCTGATAGTTTAGATGGCCTCCGGCCAGCGCAGAACTAAGAAAAACCTAATCCCTACGCTCAGCTCATCGAAAGTTGAAAGGCCACACTGGCTTGTTATCGTACACGTAAACAAAAACCTTACTCCCCTAAACCTACATTATCCCTTCGGGTACAGAAGGGGTTATTGGTGTTCAGTTTCGGTCACCAGTAGCGTTGCCGTACCCGAAGCGATGCCCTATATTTAGTTAATGTACATATTAAACATTAATATAAAATAAGGAAAAAACAATAAAGTATATCCGGAAAAGTAAAGGCCAATTTAGTAAAATGTATTATATCTAAAAGGTTAATCGAATAGCGGTTCGGGAAATATGTAATAAAAAATAATACAACTGAACGTTGGGAAATCAAAACTTAAATTAAAAACATCTGACAATATCAGAAATCACACATTAAACAAAAGTAAATATTTACGTTTTACAAAAAGTGCTGAGCAGATGACAGTCATCTATCGAACAATTTAAATTAAATAAAGCAACGCAATGATGACTCGCAGCCAGCGACCAATAAGAAATAAGCATAAGTCACACAGATTAGAACAAAATAAAATAGCACCGAATCTCTTATTTTGACCACTAATAATACAAAATGGTTATATATCCGGGATTATGCTACATTAGTATATTATTAGCTAATGTTTATATTGATTCATATACTGATTGTAAAGGCTTACATATTGTTAGTGATAACTTAATTACCAAAATTTTTAAAAAAATTATTTGCACTCTAAAATCTTAACGACATTGGAGAAAGCCGAGTAGCAATTCAATTGTTATCTCATCACATCACATCAAAGGTGTGGTTTGAAAACATCACAGTGGCAGGTGTTAATACCAATCGCGTATGTTTCCAAAATTAATAAGATTGTATCGTTCAACCATAATTATTAACAAATGTTTAGATTTGGAATTAAATTCTTTTTTTGTTTCAATACGCGTAATTTAATGCACCAATCTTCAAAAAATAATTTTTTTGTATATACTAGCATGGAGTTCTGCTATAATATTATAATAGCAGAACTCCAAAATACAAGGCATACTCTACATAGTCGTTTTCCCAGTTAAATTAAACTTACAAGACTTTCAAATATTTGCAAGTATTGCGCAAAAACTTTGCAAATCTTGCAAAATATAAGGATGAGTGAAAGTTTTACAAGTATTTGCAAATACTTCGCAAGTTTTGTAAGTATTTTTTAAATATTTTGATCGGTACCTAAAAAAATATAAAACATTTTGAGGGGTGTTATATTGATATAAAACGTTTTAAGACGTTTTAATATACACATTATGAGTTTTCTAAACATATTAATAATACAATTGGACTCTATTGCTGAATGCCATCTAGTGTCAACCAATGGTATTGTAGTGCATTTACTAAACGTTTGTTAAACGATTTTAAACCATTTCTAAATGTCCTCTAAGCTGCCCAATAAACAATAAAACGTTTTATACCCCTCTAATAATGGTATAACACGTTGTAAGACGTCTTAACATACGTCTTCTAAACGTCATATAAAACACCATTTCTAAACGTTGCTGAATGCCATCTAGTGTCCACCAAATGATGTTCTAACACGTTTTCTAAACGTCTTCTAAACGTCTTATTAAACACCATTTCTAAACGTTGCTGAATGCCATCTAGTGTCCACCAAATAATGTTCTGAAAC